>JAQZBX010078627.1:0-14092 GCA_029593785.1 Cabassous unicinctus
GCCCACCGCGCCGCATGGGCCAGCCTGCCCTCACAAGGAGGCCCCGGGAAGTGAACCCGGGGCCTCCCACATGGTAAACAGGGGCTCCATCGATTGAGCCACACCCGCTTCCTGCTGTGAGGTCTTGCTGCATCAGCCCACCGCGCCACGCGGGCCGGCCTGCCCTCACAAGGAGGCCCCGGGAAGCGAACCCGGGGCCTCCCATATGGTAAATGGGAGCTCTATCGATTGAGCCACACCCGCTTCCTGGCCAGTTGTCTTTAAACTCCTGGTTCATCTTTTCTACTTTCCCTGAGGAGGGTGGACGCCACGGAGTATGGGAATCCCAGTCAATTTCTAAGACTTTCTGGAACAAGGGCTAAGAAATAGAATATGCTTACCTGGGTTAAGCATATTCATTAACTACTTAGAAAATGAAGTTTACCAGGACTTTTAACGTGTTCAGTGTCCTTCTGTATATGATCTAGAATAGAAAAGATATAACTATAATCATCAGACATATATTTAGACTAGGATATAGGTACAGTACTTAATACTAATTAATGTACTACTCAATGCATACTTTTTTTTTTTTTTTTGAGCTGTAATTAGTAGATTTAAGTTCCAGGTTTGCAATACCTTAAGTGTTATGTCTCCATGGGAACAGCCATAATGCCAATTGCGTTTAAGTTCTACTCATAGCACTCTGGTGGTCATTACTGCACTTGGTATGTCCTTCACACAGCCAGCATGCTGCAGCACCATTGACCCTAGAGAGAAGCTAGGAAATTAGGCTCCATTATTCCACTTGCCTGGTGTATAGCACTCTTTGGCACTATGAAACAGTGCCAGTCTGGAGGCGATATTCATTGTACGTTTGGCTATATTGATCCATCGTTGGCTGCTGCAGGAGTTTGAAACTGTAACGTGATCTCCATCCACTTCAGGAGCACAACCAGAGATGTAGTGGACACTTTTATTGTTTTAGGGGTCAGTGACCAACTTAGCCAATAACTCAAATGGAGAGGCAACCTGCAGTGTACTGAAGGCCTGGTTTGAATGCACAAGAGAATTTGACAATGCTGAAGTCTATCTCTTGATTTTTATACACTTTTTAAACACTTCCAGTGCAATGTGTTTTACTTCTTACACTTTTACCATGAAGACATTAAGTAGCAGGTATTTTACTTAGCAGTACAGGAAAAACTATTTTCCTTTTTTTTTTTTAAATGAAAACTGAAGATTCCTAATGGAATCAAGATTATTTTTTTGATACTGCTACTTGAATATGTAGATTGAAGTGGCCTCTGACAGGTTTCACTGCTATGAAGTTACTTCTTGCCATTAATATCAATTTAGGCTTTTAGTTAGTAACGGCTCCCTGGAACTAGCCATTCAAATGCTTCAGTTCAGAAGATGCATTTTATAAACTCTCCATAATTGACCACAACCACATAGACTGGTTAATTTACTTTAGATTACAATTAGCAACCAATGGAATTTACTTTATTTGTTTAAAAGAGGGCAGATCTACATTTTTTAAACTTAATTTCATTAGATATGAACTTAACTTTCATCGCCTTAAGGATTTAATAAATTTATATACTTGGTATTTCATAAACCTAGGGAGATAACACTTAAGCTAAATGAAATCTAAACCGTTATAGTTTATGCAAGGAATGCCTCTCTCTTTCTTTTACAGGAGGCCCAAATTCCTTTATTAAAATTATAAACTGTAAATAATCTTAAAAGCATTGACTGCCAGGTTCTGGAAAACTGTTTTTAAAGATCTTTCTATAGCTTTCAAAGACTTTTTCTTCACTTGTTGATACTTGGTAACAGGATTCTTAACCACCCTTATTTTAAGGCTGTTAAAAGGTTTAAATTGAGGAATTACAGAACAAACTATGATTTTTAATTCCCCAGTTTAGAAGATAGAGTTTCAATCGGTTACACCTTGTCTTTTCCCCACAGCTCTTATAAAGAGAAGGCCTTGGGGATAAGGCAGGTTAAAGAGCTTAGGAAAACCTTTTTCTTTCTCAAGTTTCTTTATTTAGATTTCTATATTACTTTTCCATCCTGCTTAGCCCGAGTTGGGCTCTAGGAATAGTTATTCACATGTAGCTCATCTAAGAACCCTCATCTGCCAATCTGATATCACCCCGATATATGGAGTCATACACTGAACAAACAGGCAGACACCAATAGTTTGACACAGAAACACAGGACTTACTGTTATAATTTTCATTTTCTTACAAAACAAGTTTAACTGTAAGATAACATTTAAAAGAACTTTTTAAAGATTTTTAGTTACTCTAATTTGCATTGTGACTATGCAGTTTTGCACAATAATTTCAAATTTTTTTTATTGGCTTATAACCAAAATGTCCCCAATGCTTTAAGATAATTTTCTTTTGCTTTAGAACTTTATTTTTCACTTTGACTTTAGCAGACCTTGAATGAGCAAGACTAATCCATTAACCTTTGTAGAACTTGAGCTGTGAAGTGGGTCCTATTATCTGAATCAATGTTTTCAATGGGTCCATGCTTAGGGATAAGGTATTCTAATAGCATTTTAATTACAGGAACTGGTTAGACTTCCACTCATGAAGTGAGATGGTCAATAACCACTAGGAAGTACTTAAGTTTTCTCATTGGTGGTACTTCAGTGAAATCCACCTGAATGCTTTGAAAAGGTTTGAGCTCTGGGGGTCGCCCTCTTAGGGGTTTGTTCTTCAGACTTCGTTTATTTACTTTTCAACAGATGATACATTTATTTACTACTCGGTGGGGAACAGAGTACAGTCCAATACATGCATAATGAATTAGAACAGCATAGCGTAAATTTTGGACATCTTTGTGATTGTCCTGGTGAAGATGATTTAGGATTCCCCTAGCAATGGCTTTATTTATTTATTTTTCTCCTGTCCTCCAAAAACTATTTTCTATTTTCTGTTTGAGTTCCACTTAGCTTGATCCTTAGGCGGGGTATGTCTACTTTTTGTCTATTCCGGGATCCAGCCCAGATTTGTGGGTCAATGTTACTTTCTTTTTCCTCTTTCATAACACATAGTCAGAGGGGTAAGGTTGGAACAATCTTTGTTCCTTTGACTGTTAAATTTAGGCCTGATTTTGTGATCATGTTTCTACCCAATAAGTTTATCCCCACCTAAGGGATGAGAAGAAATTGTCCTAAGTAGGTTTCTTGATTATATTCGATTTGTAATGGTTTTATAAAAGGAACAACAAAATTTTCTCCTTTTACCCCTGAGACTATGAGTTTCTTCTTGCTTAGTTTAGCCCCTTGAGGTAAGGTAATAAGGGAGGATCTGGCTGCACCTGTGTCAATTAGGAAGGTAATGTTATCCTTTTTATTCCCCACTTTTAAATTTATCAAGGGTTCTGGGTGGGGGTCTATCTTGAACCCCTGACTCCCTCAATCCTCTGATTCTATCAGAGAGAAGATCTTTTGTTCCATTGTCCTCTCTGGGCAGTCCCTTCTCATATGACCTTCTTTCCCGCAACCATAGCAAGTTAGCTGGAGGCGTAGGACATTCTCTTTCTGGACCCGGAACCGGGCTTAATTGCCAAGTCCCCGAAAGGGAATTCTTTTGCCCCTTCCAGCACTAGGTCTCTGTAAAGCATTAGTTATTGTTTGTACAGTTTGCAACATTAACTTAGTCTGTCCTTCCTGTTGCAGTTTTAAAGCCTGCATCATAACCTTGGTTTGTTCTTTCCTCTCCTCTTCATTCCTTCTTACATACACTTGCTGAGCTGCAGATAAATAAATCATCCAATGGCTTGCCTGCCCATCCTTCTATCTTTTGTAATTTTCTATTAATATCAGGCCATGAGTTAGTTACAAAGTACACTTTAAGTAGGTTTTGGGCTGCTGGATCATTTATTTCTAAGCCTGAATATTTTCTCACCAAATCTTTTAGCCTATTCAAGAAAGCTTTATTTAAATTCTGACTCTTAGGGACAGCATTTCTAATTCCTTGGACAATTATACTTTTTAGATCTCTCATGTTATTCTTATGGGCAGCGTTATTATGATCTCAGTAAGGGTCCTGGAGGAGGAAACTTCTGCTCCCCTCTGGGTCCCCCCTGGGCTACTGGGTGATTATCATCCCAGGCCTTCATAGCCGCTCTTCTAATTTGTCCTTGTTCTTCTCTAGAGAAGAAATGATCTAAAATGGACATTAATTTGGTCTAAGTCTAAACATTTGGGCTGAGAAATTGATTAAATTGGTCAGCTAAGCCTGAAGGGTTTTCTAATAGATTTTTAAAACTTATTTCAGCACTACTCAAGGTTCACAAACCCAATTTCCCCTCGCCCCAGGGAACTTCTCTAAGAGGGCATTGTTTACAAATCTAGGGTTTGGCAAACCCAGTTGTCTGTGGAGCTGAACTTTGGCCAGTGAACAGCTCCACTCTTAAGGGAAATTCCAGCCCAGATTAAAGAACAACATTTTATCATGGTTTTTTTGTTTGTTTGTTTGATTTTTGTTTTTTTACTTTTTCCTTTATATTTTGGAAGATTATCTTAATTTTCTAACTTTGTTCCTAATGGGTTGTTCTTGGGTACCTCTGGTAAAGTTTCTTGCTGGCTATTTTAGAATTTGTCTTTCCCATTTTCCCTGAGATTTCTGAGGAGTTACTGGCCCCTAGTCCTTACTTCTCACCCTGTATCTTGCCTGAGACTTCTCATATTATACTCAATCTCACTGACTCAACGTATCTTGCCTGCAATGGCTCACTGTATCTTGCCCAAGATGTCTCATATTATACTCAATCTCACTGACTCAATGTATCTTGCCTGCACTGGCTCAACATATCTTGTCCGAGATGTCTTGTATTATACTCAGTCTCGCTGACTCAACAGGATCTTTCAGAACTAAGTCTCCCCTCTTCAAGTCACCCAGGCCCCAGACACAAAGTCTCTTACCTGGGTCTGTGCACAGACTTACATGACTTCTTTTATCTCAGTTTTTTGAGGTCTGGACCTTTTTCCCTGCAAGCCAGTTTCAATCTCTGCTTCCTTTGGGTCTGGTGATGG
Source organism: Cabassous unicinctus (assembly GCA_029593785.1). NCBI lineage: Eukaryota > Metazoa > Chordata > Mammalia > Cingulata > Chlamyphoridae > Cabassous > Cabassous unicinctus. The sequence continues at coordinate 5,039 of JAQZBX010078627.1, forward strand.
GGAGAGACCCCTGACTTTTCCTATGCCGAAGGTTACCGTAAAACTTTGGTGGGACGTCCTGCCAGTCGGAGAAGGGGTTCGAGGTGTCTCCTCATTCCCATGATCCCGGATGAGCCCCCAGTTGAGTGAGATGGTGACTACTTACTTAAAATAAAAGTTCTGAAGACAGACAGTTGGACTAGATGCAGCAGTAATTTCTTTCTTTCTCATGAGAAAGGGCACACACCCAGGCTAATGGAAGTGGGCAAGTGCGTGGGATCAGTATAAGAACAAAGATTATATAGTTCCCCTGATGCAATGTCCCACTTCCCTCCCTCCCCAACCTTACCCATCTCCCATTGGCTGGGAGTTGTGGGTTTACAATCTTAAGCACGAAAACTAACCCAATCCTAAAGTGAATAGTGTAAGGGTAAGTTCTCAGTGTCCAAGTTCATCCCCTTTACTGATGTGGGTTTTTGGAGAAGTGACTCGAACAAGAATTTGGGAGGATTAGATAAGCAGGAACAGAGAAAAGTTCTGAAAAGAGGCCACCTAGAATGTGGGAGGGTTAAATAAGTGGGAACAGGGAATTCAGTTTGAGAAGAGGCCACCCTTTGTTCTATTTCTCTCACAGGTTTAAATAAAAATATCTATTGGTGTTAAAAACATGGTAGCTCATGAATTCACATTTATATTATTCTTATTATGTGTCAGATAGCTTTCTAATACTGCACATATAAACTTATTTAATCCTCACAACAGTGCTATAAATGAGGTTATCACCTCCATTTTATGGAAGCAAGGAGACATTAGGTCTCTTGCCAGAATCACACAGATAGTGACTGCACACTTACGAGTTCACACTCTTAACCGCCAATGCCCTGCCTGGGAACTTACACCACACATACACCATGCCTTTGTAATTTAAACAACTGCCTCATCATTGTTGTTGCAGACACTAGAGATATAAGAGTGAGTAAGAGAGAAAAGGCTTCTTCACTAACAGACCTTGGTAAGGAGACAGACCATAAACCTGCACACAAATAAGGTAATAAGGTGATTCAAATAGGGAACTGCTATTAAGAAAATACAGTGCTCACCTTGGCAGCACACACACTAATGTAACGATACAGAAAATATTAGCATGGCCCCTGTGCAAGGATAATGTGCAAATTCATAAGGCATTCCATATTTTTCTAAGACGTATTAATAATAAAATATGTAATGGAAAAAAAAAAGAGAACACAATGGTGATAGGGAGTGTGGTAGATTGAATAATATACTTTGTGGCAGTTTGAGATTATTTTATGAATCCCAAAAAGAGAAAGATTATGTTTGTAAACTGATCTATTCCTCTAGGTGTGATACCCTTTGATTGTATTAAAGTCATTTGAAGGGCCTTTAATTAGATTACTTGATAAGATTGCTTTGGGGCTTTTGATTGTACTACCATCAGTGAGGTGTAACTCTGGTTGAGTCCCTGCCCATTTGCTGGGTCTGACATAAACGGACTCACAAGGACAGACAGAAAGAAAAAGAGAGCCAGCCTATTTGATTCTGAAATGTGTGAAAGAGGATTGCTTAAGTACAAAGCCCCCAGAAGGCTGGGCCCTTGGAGCAGCTCAAGAGAAGATGGTGGGCCCGGAGGGAAAGCAGAGACCTAGGCTGAGGTCAGCAGCCATTTTGCTTTACAATGTGGCAACAGGCAAGGATCAATCATAGGTGACTTTGGTGAGAAATCATCTCTGATGGCACCGTGGTTTAGACTTATCCTGCCCTTGGAACTGTAAGCTTTTACCCCAAATAAATCCCCTTTATAAAAGCCATCCCATTTTTGGTACTTTGCATTAGCACCCAAAAAACAAAAAGCATGTTATTAATCTTAATCCTTGTTCTTGTGGCTGTGAATCCATTTACAAATAGGACCCTTTGAAGATGCATTATCATTTAAGGTATAGACTCATTTGTGAATGGGATCTTGGAAGATCTTATTTAGATCTGGCCAAACTGAATAAAGATGGGCATCCATATGTATTACTGGAGGCCTTATAAAGAGAGAAGCCACAAGTCAGAGAAAGACACAGGAGGAGAACAAGGACATTGCCATGTGATGGCGGCAGAGATGGACGAAAAGGAACCCCAAGGATTGCAGCAAACCCTCACCAGAAGTCTATAAACTCCAAGATAAAGTTTGGCTTTTCTTACGCCTTGATTTGTGATTTCTGGTCTCTAAGAGCCAATAAAAACATAACCCCTTGTGTGGTATTTGTCAGTCATGGCAGCTCTGGCAAATATAGACAGGGATCGATGGGAGTGGGTGCACACAAATTCATAGAGGTTTAACAGAACCTCACTGCTCAAAGTGTGGTCTGCAGACAAGAGAAATCTGCATCTCCTGAGAGTTTCTTAGAACTAGAGAAAGTCAAGAGCCATGCCAAACCTAAGAGAGAATCAGAATGTGCATTTTAACAAACTTCCCGGGTGAATTACATATATATTAAAGTGAGGCTTGAACTAAAGACAGTTTGTTATGTTGGCAGCCAATATTCATTTTCTCTACCCTCCCACTCATGCACACACTGAATATATAGGTATATAAATGGTAAATATGGGCTGAAGTAAGAATCAGTTATACAGGTGACATCATCAACATGATGACATAACACATCCCCTGGAAAAATCTCCCCTCAAAAGCAGCTAATAAAAGGAAAAATCCCACTTACTTGAACTCTGGTGGATGACATAGATTGGAGAAGGACTCCACAAATACCGAATCGAAGAAAATTTTAAAAAATCTCCATAAACAGGAAATTTCAGACCCAGATCCACCAGTATGTACTCCTCCCCCTCACTCAGTTTTGTGAAGTTTGGGAGTCATGCAGAGGCAGCATGACCTAGGTCCTTCCAGCTGCAGATACAGACTATAAAGCCACTCACTGCGGCAAATTAGAATCCCACACATATCCAGGCACAGGGACCCAAGTTTGCAGAGATCCAGGGTGGAACACAAGTTGCTGAGGCATTCTACCTGCTGCACAGAAAAGGGCTCCCAGCAAGGAAAAGAGAGAGTGAGACCACAGCAGAACCATTGGCTTGAGGTGCACAAACTCAGTCAAGTTTCTGTTGGCTAGACCACCCAAAGTCAACACTGACTTTTCTGGATTGACTCACCTTTCTGGATTGACCTGATCTGGCTCCCTGGGATGGGATACACTAATGGGGAAGAAACCAGAGGCAGAAAAGTCTCACAGAAAAACATGGGAGGGTCTGAACTGCTGAAAGACAGGATGTATCACAAAACCAAAAAGTGTAAGGAAAGGGGAGCAATGAGTAGGGAAAAAATTTGAGCAAATCATAGTGCTAGGGAGAAAATTCTACAAAAAAAAAAACAAACAGAACAGATCAAGATTCCCTAGAAGAAACAGAGGAAAGGAAGCTTTTTCCTGGAGGTGAGACAATTGCACAAGAAGTTCATTCTTAAAAATTGTACTGCATAGCCAAGGCAAGAATCATATGAAGAAAAACTGAGAAATTTTGAACAGTTAAACACAGGCAACTCTAAAAGTCCAGAATAAGTTGGACCAAGCATCAAAGAAGAGCCTTAATACAAAGCCAATCAACAATAAAACCCTAGACAAGAGGAAGAAACTGACCTCCAGAGTTAACCCATCAAGATAATCAGATGAGTTAACTAAAAAAAAAAAAAAAAAGTTTAAAATAAAAGATAAGCAGATACCCAGACATCAGCAAAAAAAATTACAAGCCATACTAGGAAACAGGAAGGTATGGTTCAGTCAAGGAAACAAATTAAAACTACATAGGCCACACAGAATTTAGAACAACTAATCAAAGAAGTTCAAATAAATCTCCTAAATCAATTCAAGGAGATGGAGGAAATTATGCTTGTCGAGCTAAAGGATATTAAGAAGACAATGTGTGAGCAAATGGAAGAACTTGAAATTATGAAAAGAAATATAACAGAAATTATGGAGAGGAAAGATACAATAATAGAAATTAAAATACACTAAAGGCATACAACAGCAGCAGATTTGAATAGGCAGAAGAAAGAATCAGCAAGCTAGTAGGCAGGACAATTGAAAATGAACAGCCAAAAGAACAGATAGAGAAAATAATAGAAACAATTGAGCAGTGTCTCAGGAATTTGAATGACAGCACAAAGAGCACAAAACATATGTATCATGCATGCCTGAGAAGAAGAGAAGGGAAAAGCAGCAGAGAGACTATTTTAGGAAATAATGGCCAAAAATTTCCCAACTCTTATGAAAGACATAAATATACATGTTGAAGAAGTGCAATGTACTCCAAACAGGATAAATTCTAATAGTCCTGCTCTAAGACATATATTAATCCGAATGTCAAATGCCAAAGATAAAGAGAGAATTCTGAAAGCAGCAATAGAAAAGCAATGTGTCACATACAAGGGATCCTCAATAAGATTAAGCACCAAGACCTCATCAGATACCATGGAGGTGAGAAGGCAGTGGTATTATATATTTAAGGTACTAAAAGAGAAAAACTGCCAGCCAAAAATTCTTTATCCAGTAAAACTGCCTTTCAAAAATGAAGGAGAGTTTTAAAATATTTACAGATAAATGGAAACTGAGAGAGTATGTCAACAAAAGACCTGCCCTACAAGAATTACTAAAGGGAGTTCTGCAGATTGAAAGGAAAAGACAGGAAAAAGTGGCTTGAGTAGTATGAAGAAATGATGATCTTCAATAAGTCTACCTAAAATGGTAAATGCAAAACCCAATAGTACTGTGTCCTCAATATACAACTCTACTCTTTAATTCTGATAAGAGTCAGAATATAATTGAACAAGAAAAACATATTTCCTGAGGATGGACATGAAATATAAAGAGGTAACGTGGGACAAAATCAACATAAAGAGGGGAAACAGAGATATGGGAGCAGAGACATGTATGCTATTGAAGATAAGTTGGTATCTTTTCAAATTACTATGTTATAGATGTAGGTTGTGTAATATAAACCCAAGGATAATCACAAAGAAAGTATTTACAAATATATACAGAAACAGAAATGAGAAAGATACATCACAAAAGATCAACAATACAGAAAAGGAGGTTGCAACAAAGGAAAAGAGAGCAAGAAAAAAAAAGATATAATGATAAAAGAGCAATGGACAAAATGGCTAAAATAAGTACTGCCTTTACAGTAATAATAGTGAATGCTAATGGAGTAAACTCCCCAATCAAAAGACACAGATTGGCAGAATGGATAAAAAAACAGGATCCAACTATATGTTCCTGCAAAAGACTCACCTTAGACCCAAGACACAAAGAGGTTGAAAGTGAAAGACTGGAAAAGATATTCCATGCAAATATTAACCAAAAAAGAGCTGAGGTAGCTATACTAATATTGGACAAAAACAAGTCTTCATAAATTTCACAAGATTGACATTTTACAAAGTATCTTCTCTGACCATAATAGAATGAAGGTGGAAATCAATAACAGGCAGAGAACTGGAAAACCCACAAATATATGGAAGTTAAACACCACACTCAAACAATCAGCAGGTCAAAGAAGAAATTGCAAGGGACATCAGTAAATATCTTGAGATGAATGAAAATGAGAAGACAACCTATCAAAATTTAAGGGATGCAGCAAGGGCAGTGCTGAAAGGGAAATTTATAGCCTTAAATGTGTACATTAAAAAAGAAGAAAAACTTAAAATCAATGACTTTATTGCATACCTGGGGGAACTAGAAATGGACAGCAAACTAATTGCAAAGCAAGCAGAAGGAAAAAAAAAACTACAAAAGTTAGAACAAAAATATTGAAATTGAGTATAAAAAAAAAACAATAGAGAGCATTAACAAAACCCAAAGTTGGCTATTTGAAAAGATCAATAAAATTGACAAATGCTTAGCTAGACTAACAAAAGAGAAAAGAGAGAAGACACAAATAAATTAAATGAAGGAGACACATTACTACTGACCCCACAGAAATACAGAGATCCATAAGAGGATATTGTGAACAATTGTGTGGCAACAAATTTGTCAACCTAGCTGAAATTGACAAATTCCTAGAAACACACAACCGACACTGACTCTAGAAGAAATAGGAGACCTCAACAGAACAATTGCAAGTAAAGAGATTATTCAGTCATCAAAAACAGCTCAACAAAGAAAAGCCCAGGACCAGATGGCATCACAGGTGAATTCTACCAATCATTTCAAGAAGAGTAAATACCAGTCCTGCTCAAACTATTCAAAAAAATAGAATATGAGGGTACATTACCTAACTCATTCTATGAGGCAAACATTATCCTCATACCAAAGCTAGATAAAGATACCATAAGAAAAAGAAAATTACAGACCAATTTTTTTTATGAATGTAGATACAAAAAATCCTCAACAAAATACCTGCAAAAAGAATCCAACAGCACATTAAAAGAATTATACACCATGACTGAGTGGGTTTTATCCTAACTATGTAAGAGTGGACCAACATAAGAAAAGCAATTTATGTTATATACCACATTAACAAAATGAAGAGAAAAAAACCACATGAAAATCTCAGTTGATGTAGAAAAGGCATTTGGCAAAATCCATCATCCTTTCTTGATGAAAACACTTAGAAAAATAGGAATATAAGGAAACTTACTCCACATGAAAAAGGGCATATATGAAAAACCCATAGCTAACATCATATACAAAGGGAAAAGATCCGTAACAAGACAAAACACCCACTGTCACCATTGTTATTTAACATTATTTAACACTATTCTGGAAGTTCTAGCAAAAGCAGTTAGGCAAGAAAAAGAAATAAAAGGCACCCAAATTGGAAACGAAGAAGTAAAACTCACTATTTGCAGATGGCATGATCCTTTATATAGGAAGTCCCCCCAAAATCAACAACAAAGATACTAGAGCTAATAAATAAATTCAACAAAGTGGCAGGATACAACATCAACATGCAAAACTTAGTAGTGTTTCTATGCACTAGTAATGAACAATTGGAGGAAGAAATCAAGAAAAAAAAATTCCATTTACAATAGCAAGTAATAGAATCAAATATCTTAGACTAAATTTAACCAAGGATGTAAAGGACTTGTACACAGACAGCCACAAAATATTGCTAAAGAAATCAAAGACCTAAATAAATGGAAGGACATTCTGTATGCATAGATTGGAAGTCTAAATATCATGAAGATGACAATTCTACACAAAATGATTAACAGATTCAACACAATCCCAACCAAAATTCCAACAGCCTCCTTTGAGAAATGGAGAAGCCAATTATCAAATTTATTTAGAAGAGTAAGAGGCCCCAAATAGCCAAAAACATCTTGAAAAGGAAGAACAAATTTGGAGGACTCACATTTCTGGAGCTGCAACTCCTACTCTACAGCTCAATGGACTCACCCAAGTCACCTGGTGAGGAGATGATGATGGACAACTGCTATCCCAGGGAATGGAGAGAGCCTGCAGCTGAAGGCAGGATAATCCCATCCACCGTATCCATGGTTTATAAGCCCACTCTCACTTGGAGGTGGAGTGGACATCACCATTCCAGTCCCCTCAGGATTGGGGGAAGAGTTATGGACTAGAGTGGACTTAATGGTATTCTGTTGTAGACATATTGTGATTCAAGCAATGGAAGAAATTATAACAGTGAGGTGGAGCCAGTGGTCACTAGACACTTTCGGGGTGGGGAGGGGAAAGGCAGTTGTAATACAGGGGCTTTTTCAGGACTTGGGGTTTGTCCTGAGTGACGTTGTGGCAACAGATATAGGCTATTTTACATCAGCATATACCATGCAGAACTGTGTGAGAGAGAGTGTGGTCTATGATGTGAACTGTGGTCTTTACTTAGTGGCAAAGCCCCAGGATGTGTATATCCATTGCAGGTGATGTGCCACACTAAAGAAAGATGTTTATGTGGGATGTTATGGGGGGTATGGGAGGTGGGGAACATGGGAATCCCTGTAATTTTTGTGTAACATTTATGTAATCTAAGCATCTTTTAAAATATATATGAAAAAATAACATTTATGTAAGCAAATGCACATATACACATATATATTTATGTATCATTTTACAAATATTGGTTTGTATTGTGAAAAATTTGATTTTTACCCACAATTTTAAAAAAAAGCATATTACAAAGCTATGACCATATTACAGTGGTCAAAACAGCATAGCCTTGGCACAAGGGGATATATATATATATTGAATGAGAGAAAGAGAAAGAGAGAGAGAGAGAGAGAGCATGCAATGAAATCTATGGCCAATTAGTTTTGACAAGGCTGCCATTCCACTCAATTGGGAAAGAATAGTCTCTTCAACAAATGGTGCTGGAAGAACTGGATATCCATATGCAAAAGAATGAAAGAGAGGAGAGAACATAGAGAGCCTATTTCTGGGAGTACAAGGCTCTTTCTTAGAATCCCTGAGACGTTAAACTGTGTCACCTGAGCCTCTGTGGAGAGTCTTGGGCTCCAGACAGGCCTTTGTATGTAATGTATTTATGTATGTAATTGTAAATGTGATGGAAGCCTTGGGGGCATGGGGGTGGGGCTGTGAGGCCTGCTTTCCACTCTCAAGCCCCTTCTTACTGTAGCAAAATGAGCCCCCCTCCCCCTGCTCTCAGGCCTTCCACCTAGCCTATAGTCCCCTTGCCCTGGCTGCCTGCATTGAGGTAGTTTGGGTGTTGGGGTCAGGTACCAATGAAGAATCAAGACTATCTCACTCCTTTGTAAACCATTTGAGTTTTCTCAACCCTGTGTAATTAATTTACGCCCCCCCGCCCTTTTTTTTGAGAAACTGGTCTTTTTGTCATTTGTCATGTTCTTCCTCCCGCCAAATCTTGATCTGGGAACAGCAAAGATATTCCCTGGCCCCATGTAACCCTGGGCACCTGTTTGTCTTGTGCAGCAGGGGCTTCTGCTTCTGATCCCCAGTCTTGTCCTCTTTTGAAGGGGAGCTGACCATTTAAAAAATAATTTGAACTTGGGCTCAGATGCTTAGCCAGTCAGCTCTCCTTCAAAAATAATGAACATGTCTTCAAGCAAAGGCTCCTCTATGCCAG
>JAQZBX010078628.1:0-14092 GCA_029593785.1 Cabassous unicinctus
AAAAAAAAAAAATCCTAGCTACAAGAGGTTTACTCGTAGCTTTAAGAAAAGGATTTTCTGGGGTCCACAAACCTTCAAACTGACACAACCTCCTAAAGCACACTTCACCCCTCCACCAAGTAGTGGCATACTCATGGGTGGGAGCTGCAGAGTGAACTATGTGGATTTCTTTTTCTTAGCCGAGTACTAGGGATAAAACGGGATTTAGATTTTATATGTTTGTCTAACTTTCTCAGCTAGAACGCAAGTTCTGACTGAAAAGAAGCTTTTAAAAAATGTGTTCTTAACACAAGGTCTTGAATGTAATAGGCACTTAGAACTTTTTATTATAGATTTTTATGATGAGGAGTTAAAAAGCATGAGCCAATTCTAGGACCAGGATGGGGAACACACAAGATGAACCCAGAGCATCCTATAGTGCCAGAAAGTAAAGGGGTGCTCAAAACACCCACAGACACACACACATAGATTAATGGGGGTATGTCAGAAGAATACAAGAAAGAAAGAACTTCCTGTGGCCAAAACTGGAATAATTTGAGCAACAGACTAAAGTGGTATTGAATTATAGTTCAAAGTATAAAATAAATATCCATAAATTCATACTGATATAAATAAACCTTTAAATAAGTAAATAAATGTGGGAAAGCAAAAGAATTCCAAGTGATTTGTACAGATAACTCACCACTCCTTAAGTGAGGGCTGTGCATCATGACTTCCTTCCAAAGAGTACAGTATCGAAAGGAGGGGAAAATGAGCAATTATACAGTAGAGAAATCTGACAAATACTACCTAAGCCACCTGAGCAACAGTGCTAAATCATGTAGGTAAGTATGTAGCCTTGATATGATACAATGAGAATGGCACCTTACTTCTGCGGTTTTTCTCCCCAAAACCTATATAATCCCAGTCTAATCATGAGAAAAACATCAGACAAATTCCAATAGAAAACAATAGGCCTGTTTTAGTTCCCCACCTGCTAAAATAAATACCAAACAATGAGTTGGTTTAACAACAGGCATTTGTTGGCTTGTGGTTTCAAAGGCTAGAAGCTTATTTGCTCCCTGGGTCAGTATGTTCTGGCTTGTTAGCAATCTCTGGGGTTCCTTCGTTTTTCCAGTACATGGCAACACACATGGTGATGTCTTCTCCTTTCTCTTCTGGGTTCTGTTGACTTCCAGCTTCTGGCTGCTCCCCATGGCTTCTCTCTCCATCTGACTTTCACTCTGCTTATAAAGGGCTCCAGTAATCCAGATTAAAGCCCAGTCTGACTCAGCTGGGACCACACCTTAACTGAAGCAACATCTTGAAGATCTCTTAATTACAATGGTTTCACACCCACCAGAATGCAGACCAAGACCAAGAACATGTCCAAACTGGGGGACACAACTCAATCTACCACAAGACCTCATCAGTACTCCTCAAAACTGTCAAGGTCATCAGAAACAAGGAAAGTCAGAGCCAAGAGGAGCCTTAAGGACACATGGCCACTAAATGCAATGTGATATCCTGGATGGATCCTTAGGTAAAAACTAAGGAAATCTGAATAAAGTACAGACTTTAGTTAATAACAATGCAACAATATTGGTTAATTAATTATAACAAATGTACTGAACTAATGTAATATGTCAATAATAGAAGAAATTCTGCGTGTGGTATTTGGGAACTCTCTATACTATCTTTGCAATTTTCTATAAATCTTAAAAACTATTCTAAAATGGTTTGTTTAATTTTTAAAAAGCAGGAGCCAAACCTTTCATCACACACAGCAGTAGCCAGAGCCATGGGGAAATTCAAGGAAATGTCAAAATATTATTAAATACCTACTAGAAAATTAGATAGCAGAAGGGAATAGTAAAGAAATAGGAATTTTTTCAATCTATGAAGGAGAAAGACAAAATGTGGTTTAAGATTAGTTTCTTTTTTCATTTTAAAAAGTATAGTTCATTAAAGAAAATATAGAAAAAGTACAAAAAAAGCAGAAAAGGGAAACAAAAGCTTTCATAATTCTACTATTATTAATATTTTATTTTCAATCTTAAAATATGTATATAATTTTGTGTATTTTTCATTGTAATCATATATAATAAACAATTTAATTTCTTGGGAGTTTTTCCCTCTCTTAATAGAAGCTAAATCTTACATATAGCAAATTTATTGGATTCGGTCTACATTTTAGACAGAATTAATTTAAATAAAAGTGTATTATATGATTTCCTAAGATTATATGAATATCCAAAACCTGTTCTATTTATCTAGGATGAAGTAAAAAACCAGAGGGAATGCATGTAATATTATGCAGGAGCTTAATGTTCTATCTCTTGATTTCATTTTGATGAGGATATGATATTTAAGAAACAAAATGGGAAAGGGGAAAAGTCCATTGTCAGGGAAAAGCCAAAGAAATAAGAGGTAGGGTGCTAAGGGTATTGGAGTTGGAAAATGGTTTAGGGGAATTTAGGAAGGGCATGTGTGTGTTTAAGGAGTGAGGTATGAAAAACTATGAAATGGAGAGAAGTGAGATTATGAGGGATAATCTATTTTGCAAATGTGTATGGTGTGTTAACATGTTGAGAGGGGAGAGACTGTGGTTGAGATTATCAGAAAAGGTAGGGAGCATTAACACTATTAAAATCTCCATAGCCATCTTCTAGGTAGGAATTTGCATTCAGACAACACTATTTCTTAAGATTTGATACAAGGGCTATTTTCAAGTTGGAAAAGTTTGACACCTTAAAATTCAGTTTGATTGAAGGTGCTAGAAAGAGTAAAATTCTTGAGTACATATTGCCACCCAGTGGATGAAAGCATATAATGCACAGAGTATTTGCAAAGGAAAAGACAAAGGAAGATAGAGATTATGATCTTGATGCTGGTGGTAGAGCTTTGTTAATGTACATTAAAGGCCAGTTCCACTGATGTTAGCAGAAGACATGAGACTCCTGGGTCAGAGACAAAAGACTGTTACTCATATTCGGCATGCAGCATGAACGTCACATGTGAGTTGGTTCCCCTTGGTCCTAGGTCCCATGGGGACAACACAGGGGTGCCTAAGTAGATGCTGTGTACACTGTAGGTTGGTGTCCTAGCTTAGGAACACTGAGCTTGGAGAATTCACCACTTTTATAAAAAGAGGTCAGGAAGCCTGCTCTTTTTCCCAGAGGGAAAATTTAATTCATCCCTAAAGGTTACTCACTGCAAACACAACCATGAGAAATGGTGTGGATAAAAATGGTCAGGGCCTTGCATTCTTGGTGTGCCTAGCAAGAATGTGAAAGGATGTTCAGGGCCCAAAGAAGATTGCCTTTCCCAACATTCACAGTAAGGCAAAATCAGCCTACCTATAAATTTCTACTAATTAGTTGTGTTTTTTCCCACCCTTTCAGCATTTTGTCCTTGAACCATTTGAAATTGCCATTGAGTCCTATTGCTATTAAGACTTCTTTTCTCTAAGCTGATCATTTCTGATCCCTTTGGCCACTCTTTATACAACCTGGCTTTGGGTCTCCTCATCATTAACATTGCTTTTCTCTGAACTGTTTAAGAATTCTCAAAATAGACTACCATACTCCAAGCATGTTCTAATCACTTTAGAGCAGAATGGAAACATTCCTTTTCTAGAAGTATACCTCTCTTATGGCAACCTAAGATCCCATTAGCTTTTTTGGCAGCCCCAATACTTCCCCCTGGAAGACCACAATTTTTATCAGAAATTGCTTTAAGTCATATACTTCTATTCTATACTTATGCCAGAGGATGGAAGCGCCATCAAAAATAACTCCATGCAGTTTTCATTAAAGGAATCATCATACCAACTGGATTCTATTTAATACAATGGAAAGTATCAGGGTAAATTCCTTCTTTTAATATTTGTTATTCAGCAGTCTTGGCAGAAAAGTTTAACTGCATATTGTCTTCTATTTTGTGAATTATGGATTATATAAATGGCATGTGACTCTCATACTCTTTGCTTAAACAAGAAATCCAACAGTCAGAGGTTTTGCTTTTTTGTTTTTCTTCCTTCTAAGAATATAGGAGAATAAGGAATTGCCAATATTTCTCTTCTATTTTAACAAAGAAACTGACAAGTATATATACTTTTCAAAACAGATATGTTAATTTAAATATTATTACAAAGGCAAATGGTTTAATTATTTACATTATGAATAAATTTCAGACATACAGAAAAGTAAAGAAAATAGTACAATAAACTCCAAGATACCTACAATTCGGATTAAAAGATTATCAAGATTTTGCCACATTTGCATTATCTGCCCTTTTTATGTTTCTAAAATACTTCTTTTATGAAGTATTTTACAGCATCTCTCAACACATCATTTCACCCCTTCATAATTCAACATGGATCTCTAAAAACATGGGTATTTTTTACTTAACTACAATGCCATTATAACACCTAACAAAATTAACAATAATTCCTTGCTATCACTTAATACCTAGCCTATATTCAAATTTCCCCAATTGTCTCAAAAAAGATTGTTTTACAGTTGGTTTTTTCCAATTGAGATCCAAACTAGGTCACTCATTGCCTAAGATTATGTCTTGTAAAAATCTCTTTTAACCTAGAATAGTCTCTTTCCCCTTAATTTTTAATTTCTTGCCACTGATCCATTGTAAAAAATGAATTAATTGTCCTAAAGAATGTTTCACACTCTGAATTTGTGATGTCATTTAACATATTCCTCTCTCCCCCATATTTCCTATAAATTGGTAGTTAGTAAGAGCTTGGTTAGATTCAGGCTCATCTTTTTTGGAAATAACATTTCAGAATGGTTCTGTGTATTTCCTATTCCAGTGTATCAGGAAGCAACAATGTCTCATTGCCTCATTTTGATTGATCAGTTTTTCATTTAATGGTTTCATCCACTGATGCTCTTGCATAATTATTTCCTTAGGGGGATGCAAAATGGTAATTTTTCCACTTCTATCATTTTTAACACATTTTAGAATCATGTTAAGGAATTATCCTTTGACTTATTTTATTGAGGCTTTTCCTCCCTCCCTTTCTTCCTCCCTCCCTTCCTACATCCCTCCCTTCTTTCTTTCCTTCCTTCCTTCTTTCTTTGTCAGGAATGTGTGTTGAATTTGGCCAAGCCTTTCAATATCTGTGGATATAGTCACATGATTTTTCTTCTTATAATTATTAATATGATATGAAGAATTATACTAATGAATTTTCTATTATTAAAGTCTCCTGACATTGCCAGAATGAATCTCATTTGCTTATGTTATTTTTTTTTCATGGATTCTGGATTTTATTTGCTAATATTTTATTTAAGATTTTTGCATGGATATTCATAAGTGCGATTGGACTGTGCTCTTTTTGGGGCAATCTTTATCAGGTTTTAGTATCAATGTTATATTTACTTCATAAAAAGAATTTGTAAGTTTTCCTTCTTTTTCTATACACTGAAACAAAGTAGCATAGACTTTATCAGATCTTCAAAAATTTGGTAGAATTCCTTGGTGACATCAATAATGCCTGGAAGAATTATTTGTGAGGGAGTGGTAATGATGGTACAGGAGCAGACTTTGGTGACTTTTCAGGGTTTTCAAAGTATATTTGCATAGAACCAGACAAAGTAATCTCATATTTTTTCCTCTGTCAAAGATTATTTACTCTGTATTATTTTGTATTTCGTGAATGTGTCTACTTTTATTGATTTTTAATCAACTTATTCCTTAATTAGCCTTTTTATTTTTCTCTTTTATAACTCATTATTTTCTGCCTTTATTTTTAATTCTTCCTGCTTAATTTTAATTTACATTCTTTTTCCTTTTTTTTATATTCTTTTGAGATGAACATTTAAGTCACTATTTTTATTTTTGTTGATATAGGTATATAATGTAATGAATTTACCTCAGAACACTGCTTTAGCTATGCCACATGGATTCTGGTGTATTTATATTATCATTATTTTCTGGAAATTAGCAGTCTTATTTTGCAAACCCTTTCATTTTCAGCAACTCTTCTCAAATGGCTGCTCATCTTGCTGAGGTCCTGTTGCAGCTGGTGATTTAACCACACCCATCCATATTCGTATTCTGGAATTTTTGAGGCTTTTGTTGAAGATGCCATCTGTGTGTGTGTGTGTGTGTGTGTGTGTGTGTGTGTCTGTGTTCTTCGGGTATCTTGTTAGTCTGTTTGGTTTTCAGTGAGAGTTTTGAAGTTATGATTCAAAACCACTACTATAACCACAAATCTGGAACTTCCCCCAACAAATTATTTAAGAAGACATCCAGTCAGAATTGCAGATTTTTTAAAAAAGAGATTAAAAGTTATTGTCTTAGAACATACTAACAATTTCTAAAGTCTGGTTGCCTTTACAAGAGTTTCTTGTTAGAAACATTTCCAAGGATGATTTTATAACCCAGATTATCAAATTTTCTTTTGCAACTAGAGAGAAAGAAGGGATATTTTCTTTCATTATGCTATTTCTTTTATTTCTTTCACTGGCAGATTGAAGCGCCTACAGTTTCAGGGCCAAGAACAGAAACCACAGTTTCACTGAAAGAGAAAAGCAGGGCTGAGAAGCTCAAAGCTTACATTATGGAAAATGATGGATAGAATGAGAATTTTAACAAATGAAATCTGGTGCCTATACTCTTCCAACTATATCTTCAACCAAGCATGCATTTTGGAAGGACATCACAGGGCTAAGCAGAGATGACTACCCAGCCATTCTGATGAGTAAGATCTGCAATTAATTGTTGAGTAGTACCACATGTAATTTAAATATATGTGATCATTAGAGGTTTATGAATTAAACTTTACCTAAATAAAATGGATAAAAAAGATGAAAGAAAAAAGATAAAGCAGATATAGATTCTTTCATTGAAAATCTCCTTTATTTCTTTGAGAGTCAATAGGAAAACTTGAGCAGTAATTTCTCAGGATATTATATCAGGTTGTAAAATGAGACTTTTCCTGATATGGAGTCTTTGTTTAAGGGGTAAAAGCTAAGAGCAATGGGTATCAAATGTCCCCATATTCTTGAGAAGAACCAGGTACAAATAGTAGCACTGGCTAAGAGGTCCCCCATCACCACCACCACCACCATTGACACTTCCTGGGACCCCTAACCCATCATTTACCCAGAGAGGTTTAGGCTCAGGGGGGCAAGTTAGAGAGCATTTCTTTAAAGAGCATTGTTGGAGTCTTGTGCATTTCCTGCCTCTGAAGAAGAAGCCCCACCTTCTGTAGGAAACTAAAGCAGATCTTTAAGAAATTTTACCAAATGTGACCTGTGGTCACTAAAGTTTGGGGCTTGGGTGCACTGTGCCTACCTTTTGTGTTAAATCTAAAGAAAAGAGACTGGTTAGTGGTTGGAGTTGCCTGGGACATCAGAGAAAAGAGAGGGGTATATTGGAAGTGGTCTGAAATGCAGAATTTGATGGGGAAAAATGCCAATTTTCCTGTAGACTAAGGCACCATACCTGGACTAGACTGTCTCTAAACGACTCGAAGAAGAGAAAGTTGCTCTATGGAATGTAACATCAAAGCAGGAGCTGAGAAGGAATAGTAAATGGTCAGCTGAAAAGTACTCTGAAAGTTGTGAAAGACAAATTGGAGTGGAGTTTGCAGACTACAGCATTTTATTCAGGACACCAAAGTTTTTGCAGCAGCAAAGGAAGCCAGAACGGAAGTAGTGTCAGGGTTCTAGGGATGGCAAACGGCTTTAACAGACCTAAAAGGAAGCTAGCGTGACTCCTATTGATTTGACAAGGGTTTGTCCATCTTATAGGGTGGGTTTAGGGCAGTTGGGCTTTATTTTGTACCATGCCATAGATAATGAATAAGTGCTTGATTGACTATTTGGGTCAGGTGTCCTGGTGGAGATTTCAAATTTCAAAAGATAAATAGGAAACTCATGAGGACATGGTTTTGTTGTTGTTGTTGTTGTTGTTGCTCTGAGCGGACCCAGGGCTTTCTTTATACAATTTTATCAACTTTCCCCTTTTTGATTATGCCCTAAGATACAAGGGCATGACCAAAGATGTTAGACTCTCATTCACCACTAAAAGTCTGATGTTTCATTGCCAATCTCATGGGTTAGCTGAAGTTTGAGATTTTACCATCCCATTCACACTGGTTTTGTATCCTCAGTTATATTTGTCGAGTTAGTGGCTGTGTAGAGCATTTAAGGGTAGAGAGATCTGTTAATGACTGAAGGATATTATGAATAAAATTAAGAGGATAACAAGTGCCTATATCTGGACATCAGCACCTAAGTCCTCATAACCATTATCACTTTCATTGTTATCAGATATCTTAGTCCCATTAAACCAACAGTTTCCTTTTGCCTGACTTTTCAGCCTACCAGAAATTTGTGCTTTGAGTGGAATAAGTGCTTATGTTATGAAAACTTTGGGGTGTTTGGAGAATATGGCGCCTCTATATGTCTGACCCCTACAGCATGCATGCGCCTATCTCGCTTATAGTAAAAAAATCCCACATTCCTTGGGTTAAGAGAGTCCACATTGTAATCCCAGTCTTGGGGGCTTGGAAGGCTCTTTTAAGGATTTTTATCTGAATAGAGCTTTTTAAAGGATTTTCATTTGTGAATTTGGTATTACAATCCAGAGGTAAGAAAATATACATAAAAAAGACAGACACAAATCAAGAACTTATGGCTTCAGTTAAAAATTTCAGCCATGAGTCAAACATAAAAACATAGAAACACAAAACTCATTAGTTTACATAAAAGAGAGCTGGCTTTCTCTCCTTGCTCATGTTTTTAATCAGAATTTTGTTCTTGGCAGATGGAACTAGTAGAGGTTATTTATTTAATATAGAGCTAAAGCTTTCCCATCGTAATTTGTGGAGTAGACATGACTTTTTTTTTGCCCTGAAGTGTAATCTTATAGAAACTTTTCCCTATTTCTTAGGCCTGTTTGACTCAGATTGATTACGGAAAGAGGAATCTTTTACATCCCTTCCCCAGTCAGCCCAAACAGCTTTTCCCACTCAGGATTTAGCATCTGAGGTTTTGACCAATATATGTACAAGCTGATATAGGTCAGGTAACCCTGGATCACATGCACCCAAAAGAATTCTACATTCTTCTATGAATATTTGCTAGTATTATTTGGAGAAATCTTAATTGGGTTCTGAGTCAAGTTTAAATTCTGCTCTAGTGAGCAGCTAGGTTCAATAGCAGGCTTAATCTTTAAAGGAGCCTGGACTATCATTTTCCCACAGGGGGTCAAGAAGAACTGGTTAGGGCAACTATAGGGAAAGGGCGGGTATAGGAAGCTAGGGGAGCTATAGGTTGGGGGAGCTATAGGTTTAATTTGAAGTTATTTCCCCTTTGTTCTATTTCTGGACTTTTCTTTTTCTAACGAACCTTTAAGTGAAGCTATTGTGGAGGCAGATTGTCCTCTGGCAGCCTCCAAGTACCAATCTTGGTTGCGGACCCCCTTTATTTTATTTTAACATGATGTTCGTCCTATAGTTTCTTAAAGTGGCCACTACAAAGAGAAATCGGTCTTCGTCAGATCCACCCATGAACAGAAAGACACAGGTCCATAGTGCGAGTATATAAAGGAAGCAGGAGTTTAAGCAGGGGAGGAGAGGGAGATTTCAAGCAGGAAGAGCCCATTAGGCTGCAGTCAGAGCTTTCGGATTTAGCCACTCGGATACTGCTCTGACCTTAGCAGGATCCCCTGGTGAGTGGATGTTCCAGACAGGCGTCTAGAACTGAACACAGACAGCCTAATGGGTAGAAAGGGAGCTCATTACACAGGAGCCAAAGGACAGCCAAAACAATACCAAAGTTTGGTCATTGGCTTAGTGGGCCTCATGGGTTCCCAAACCGTGTGTTTCCAAGAGACAGAGAGCTGGTGGGAGAGATGAAATAAAACCAAATGAAAGGTCTGACAGTAGAACCGAAAACCAAAACCAAACTAAAGGTACCCAAATCAATGCAAATTATGGAGTTCAGATATAGGAAGGGTTATCTGGAGGATAAGGAGTCTCAGCGATTGGACAGCAGACATAAAAGGGTCTCTTTTTGTGGGCGCCTCATGTGTCCAATCACTGGAGTCCCCAGCAGAGAGAGCACTTTCAGTATATGGGTGGGGCCTCCAAACTTGTGGAAGACAAATCAAAGCCGAGTTTACAGACTACAGCATTTTATTTGAGTCACCAAAATCTTACTGTAGCAAAGGAAGCCAGCATGGAAGTAGCTTGGAGTTTCTAGGGATGGCAAATGATTTTTATAGATCTAAACAGGAAGTTAGCTTGACTCCACTTGATTGGACAAGAGTTTCCCACCTTCTAGGGGGCGGGCCTAGGCAGGTGGGCTTTATTTTGTATTGATCAAATGTAATGAACTAGGGGCTTGATTGGCTATCTGGGTGGGCTGCCTTGGTGGGGACATCAAATTTCAAAAGCTAAAAAGGAAACTTAAGAGGGCATTTTCCGCCCCTCTGAGGGTGTCCCCAAGGCTTTCTCTATACAATTTTTTAAGAGTGTCTGTTGGTATTGGGGGTGGGGAGGATTGAAAGGGTCTCCCACTAACCCAACCTATTATTCGTCCCACTGCCAAAACCCTGGCATCAATAGGTAGAAAAGAAGATAAGCAAGATGGGGGAAATAAAGAAGAAATAGGTCATAGCCTATTCCCCAATGCTTGTCAGGAGGGGAGAAGCTATAAATTTAGATCAATTGGACTTGTTAATATCTAAAATTTACTCTTCTTATATCTGAAAGTGATCTGAAAATATATGGCGTCTTCCTGAGCTACCATCCAGAGAATAAGAGGGAGACCCAACACAGACAACTTGAAGACAACAAGGGGAGAAATATAAAGCTGTTTCCTGCCTTTTCCTTAGTGGGTCCAGCTTTTTTAGCAGTTATGGTTAAAAGGAATATAGACGACATACTATCTAGAGCAGGGCATCTCAAACTTTAATATACACACAAATCATGTAGGGATCTTGTTATTCAGATTCTGATGCAGTAGAGGTCTGAACCCAAGATTCTGCATTTTAAAAAAGTTTTTGGATGATGCCTATGTTGTTGGTCACCAAACTACACTTTTGAGTCATAAAAATATTATTACAGGAGTAGGAAGAAATAAACTATTTTTCAAAATAATTATTGATCTCTAACATGCATGATTCCCATCAGAGGTATTTATCCTAAAGCAATATTTTAAATTGTATATTGCTACACAAGTTAGAAACAGGAAAGTCTAATGATGGGTAAAGGAATAAGGTCAAATGCCTTAAAACAGATTGTCTTCATTACAAATGTTCTTTCATTAGAGAGACTTTAATATATCATTATTATTTAATTAAATTCAACTAAATATTGAGAATATAAAAGCACCTAGTGAAAACTGACAACACACACACACACACACACACACACACACAATATCTTTATCCTTCTAGACATTGTATTGGATCATTAAGGGATTCCTTTCCCTCTCTACCTCCTTCTTTCCCCACCTCTTTTCCTTTCTTCCTTCTATAGATATTAGATGACTACAATGTGATAATATATTTGCTAGGTACTAAAAACGTGAAAATGAACAAGTCAAGGTCCTTTCTCTGGTGGAGTTTCTATTTAGCGGTGGACAGGTAAACAGGCCAATATTTTAAAATCAGTACACAAAGAAATATAAAAAATGATGCAAAGGATGATGTTGATACAAACAAGAAAGAAAAATGTTCTGCAAAAGGTAACTCCTGATTTGAGTTTAAAGGATGGTTAAGAGCAATCCAAAAGAAGTGAAACTGAGAATTGCTGTGCCGCAGGCTGCCATAGGTACAAAGCCCGTAGGCAAGTCCGTGGCCAAATATGAATGTGTATTTAAAATAAAATAAAAAATAACTCAAAGAATAATGCTACTCTGACCACAAAACAATAATTATGTAAATAAGGATGATGGGGTGGGGGATGAGAAAATGCAACCTTAAAAATGTGGTTAGGGAAAATAAAGGAATAGGGAAGAATTAGTGAGACATAAACTGAAGCACAAGTGTGTGATGTGAAACTTCAAGAATTAAGAAAATGGAGGATATTACAACCTCATTGGTACCATGAGCAAATCTATTTTCTAAAAACTTTTCTCACAAAATGAGAATACCCTTTCTTTGTTGTTTTTAGGAAGAAATGTATTTTGAGCAATAGTGTCTGCTATAAATTCTTAATTTTTTATGAAATACAGTAACTGGACACCCAGCTTTAGAATTCAACAAAACGAAAAAGTCTGCTCCAGATACAGAAAGGACAGAGTTTGTCTCAGGCACTTGGCACAAGGTCATAGGGAATGTGATCAAAGCATTTTTTTCCCCTGCAAAGAAAACGCATCTAGGGAGAGTATGAAAAGTTTTTCTCCACACAATTGCCATGTGCTCATTGTAAGTCCAAACTGAATGTGCTAATCTGGAAAAAGGCGGGACTGGCAGATTTCTTTTCCCTTCATGAAGCAATGATTTTGCACAGAACAACGCATTACTTACAGCAGCTGCCTCATCTTTGAAATTACAATTATAGTTCAAAAGCGATGCCTACATGGAAATGTACATGCATTAGAACAAAACTCCGATAAACACACCTAGTAAGCATTTGGACCATACTTCCCATTCTTAATTGCACCAGAATTTATTTTAAAAATGTATAGCGAGAAATTTGGTACCACTGCACACAATGTGTTTTGTGTGAATTTACATTAAGGACAAAAAGGTGATTTACCATATTTAACGTGTACGCATTTCTTGTTTGCCAATTAACACACATACAGAAACCCACGTGTAGACACATACAAACACACACAGGTAACTAAGCAATGCTTTCTTTCAGGTGCTGGACTTCCATGGATTGGTGACATTCTCTGAGTTCACACTAAGATGGATGCACTGTACGTATAACTTTAGGACAACCAAGTAAAATCAAATCCTACTTTGAGATATAAAATGATGTAACTCAGATGTCACTGTTCTCTTACATTCCAGCCTCTGAATCTATGGGTATTATTTATATTTTTGTCATGTGACACAATCAGGTTCCCTGAATTTCCCCCCAAAATCTATTTACCAAAAAGCAGTTACGGGAGATTCTGTAGAAGAGGCTGAAGTGGGTGTGAGGGTGCCCAAATGCTTTTTCTACTTGAACTACAGTAAGTTGTATCTAAGGTAAGAGCAGTACATTCATTTTCTTTAATGCCTTTTTTTTTTTTGATAAGTAAATAGATTAAGAATGGCTCCAACTTACACCAAGAAATGAGCAGAGCTACTTGTAGAAATCCTGAATCCCAGTGGTAATATCATTTTCTCATTTGTTTGTTTTATAAAGCACTGGAGTATACCATATTTAGGCCCTATGCTATTCTTCATAATTTAAAATTACAATTAGATAAGTGGACTGGCAAATTTTAATATGATAATTAGTACAAAAATCACATCATGAACTCTCATTTGATTAAGAGGAATTAACCTCTTCTTAATAAAGTAGCAAGCAATATTCCCTATGTGCAGTTAGCAGAAAATGCTTAGAAGAAAATGAAACAAAACAAAACAAAATCTAAGTTACTAAAAATCATCATCATTTTGTACCCTAAAAGTCCCAGAAACCTAGGTGCAATGCTTGAGAGTGACAGAGATGTTGTAGAGGCAATAAGGCATTTAATAATTTGCCAGTTCTGAGTTACTGAATGAGTGCTTTTCACTCAATAGTAAAAGAGCAAGGAGAGTAAGATAAGTTAATAGTAAAAGTAGGGAAGCGGGTGTGGCTCAATCAATAGAGCTCCCGTTTACCATATGGGAGGTCCCGGGTTCGCTTCCCGGGGCCTCCTTGTGAGGGCAGGCCGGCCCGCCCACGCTGCAGGGTAGGCTGATGCAGCAAGACCTCACAGCAGGAAGCGGGTGTGGCTCAATTGATAGAGCCCCCGTTTTACCATGCGGGAGGCCCCGGGTTCGCTTCCCGGGGCCTCCTTGTGAGAGCAGGCCGGCCCCCGCGGCGCGGTGGGCTGATGCAGCAGGACCTCACAGCAAGGGGAAGATAAGCAGACATGGAAAAAACACACAGCGAATGGACACAGCAAACACAAGCAGCAAGGGGGGGGGG
>JAQZBX010078629.1:0-14096 GCA_029593785.1 Cabassous unicinctus
TGGACAAATGTCTTTTCAAGTCTTTTGCCCATATTTTAATTGGGAAGTTTGTCTTTTTATTGTTGAGTTGTAGTATCTCTTTATATATCCTGCATATTAAACCTTTATTGAATATGTGATTTCCTAATATTTTCTCCCATTGAATTGGCTGCCTTTTCACCATTTTGACAAAATCCTTTGAGGTACAAAAGTATTTAATTTTGAGGTGGTCCCATTTATCTATTTTTTTCTTTTGCTGCTCCTGTTTTGGGTGTAAGTTTTAAGAAACTACCACCTACTGCAAGTTCTTTAAGAGGTTTTCCTACATTTTCTTCTAGGAGCTTTATTGTTGTCAGGATTATGTTTAGGTACTTGACCCATATTGAGTTAATATTTGTATAAGGTGTGAGATAGGGGTACTCCTTCTATCTTTTGGTTATGGATATCTAGTTATCCCAGCACCATTTGCTGAATAGATTGTTTTGGTCCAGCTGGGGAATGCAGAATGTTCTTCAATTTATTTAAGTCTTTTTCAGTTTCTTTTAGCAGTTTTGTAGTTTTCTGAATACCAGTCCTTTAGGCCCTTGGTTAAGTTTATTCCTAAATATTTGATTATTTTACCCACTATTATAAATGAATTGTTTTCTGGTTTCTTCCTCAGATTGTTCAATAGGAGTGTGTAGAAATGCTTCTGATTTTTGTGTATTAATCTTGTATCTTGCCACTTTGCTGAACTCTATTAGTCTTAATAGCTTTGTTGTAGATTTTTCAGGATTTTTTAGATATAAGATCATATCATCAGTGAATAGCAAAGTTTTAATTCTTCCTATCCTATTTTTATGATTTTATTTCTTTATCTAGCATAAAAACTTTAGCTACAATTCTGGCACAATATTGAATAACAGTGGTAACAGTGGGCATCCATGTTTTGTTTCTGATATCAACAGGAACGCTTTCAGTTTTTCAACACTGACTTCAATACTAGCTATAGGTTTTTTCATATATGCACATTACCATATTGAGAAAGCTTCCTTCTATTCCTATATTTTGGAATGTTTTTCTCAAGCAATAATGCTGTATTTTTTAAAATTCCTTTTCCACATCAATCGAGAGGAACATGTGGCTTTTCTTCTTCAATTTATTAATGTGGTTTATTACACTAATTAATTTTCTTGCATTGAATCACCTTTGCATAGCTGGGATAAAACTCACTTGATTTTGATGTATAATATTTTAATGTGTTTTTGGATTTGTTTTGCAAAGATTTTGTTGAGGATTTTTGCATCTACTTTCACTAGAATTATTCATCTGTGATTTTCTTTTTTAGCAGTACCTTTATCTGGTTTTGGCATTAGGGTGATGTTCACTTCATTGAATGAGTTTGGTAGTGTTCTTTCCTGTTCATATTTTTTTAGAAGAGCTTGAGCAAGATTTGTAAAAGATCATCTTTGAAAGATTGGTATAATTCACCTGTGAAGCCATCTGGTTCTGCGCTGGGCTTTTCATTTTTGTCAGTTTTTGATAACTGTTTCAATCTCTTCACTTATGATTGGTTTGCTGAAGTTTTCTATTTCTCCTAGGGTCAGTGTAAGTGGTTTGTGTGTTTCTAGGAATTTGTACATCTCGTCTACATTGTCAGTTTTTTGGTGTACTGTTGTACATAGTATCCTCTTAGAGCTCTCTTATTTCTGTGTTGTCAGTTGTAATGTACACCCTCTCATTTCAGATTTCATTTATTTGCATCTTGTCTCCTTTTTTGTTTGTTGGGCTAGTTAAGTGTTTATCAATTTTGTTTATGTTCTCAAAGAACCAACTTTTGGGGTTTTATTGATTCTCTCTAATGTTTTTTTTTTTTCTCTTTTTTTCTCAATTTCATTTATTTCTGCTCTAATCCTTACTTTTTCTTTCCTTCAGTTTGGTTTGGGATTAGTTTGCTATTCTTTTCCTAGATCCTCCAGGTGTATAGTTAGATCTTCAATTATACCTCTTTCTTCTTTTTAAATGTATATGTTGAGTGTATAAATTTCTCCCTCAGCATTGCCTTTTCAGTGTCCTGTAGGTTTTGATACATTGTGTTCTCATTTTGATTTCTCTGAAGATATTGACTAAATTCTCTTTCAACTTCTTCTTTGACACACAGATTATTTAAGAGTGTGTTGTTTAGTCTCCATATATTTATAAATTTCCCCTTTTTCTATCCATTATTGATTTCTAGCTTCATTCCATTATGATCTGAGAAAGTGTTTTGTAGAATTTCAAAATTCAAAATTTTTGAGACCTGTCATGTGAACCGTCATATAGTCTACACTGGATAGAAATCCATGAGGTCTTGAAAAGAATATATATCCTGCTGTCCATTTATCATATTATTAAAATTCTCTGTTTCTTTATCCTCTATCCAAATTTTCTATCCAATACTAAGAATTATGTATTGAAGCCTCAAGTGATTACTGTAAAGACATATTTTTATCCCTTCACTTTTGCCAGGGTGTGCCTCATGTATGTTGAAGCACCCAGGTTAGGTGCACAAATATTTATTATAGTTATTTCTTCTTCATGGATTGTTCCTTTGATTAATATATAATGACTTATTCATCCCTTATAGCAGTTTTGCTTTGAAAATCTATATTAGTGATATTATATCACTAATCCTTGTCTATTTTTGTTAATATTTTCCATTGAATATCTTGTCAAACTTTAACTTTCAATCTGTTTATGTCCTTAAATCTCAGGTGCATCACTTATAGACTGCATATAGATGGATCATATTTTTTAATGAATCTTATTAGTCTTTATATTTTGATTGCAGTGTTCAAGCCATTAAAATTTAATGTAATTACTGTAAAGGCATTACATATTTCATCCTTTTTATCATTTGGTTTTCTGTTGTCATATCTTACATTTGTCTGACTTTATATCCTTTAATTTACCCATCTTTTTTATTTATTTTTTTTTTCATATATATTTTAAAAGATGCTTAGATTACGTAGAGGTTACACAAAAATTACAGGGATTCCTGTGATCTCCACCTCCCATACCTCCCATAACATCTCACATAAACCTCTTTCATTAGTGTGGCACATCACCTGCAATGTATATACACATCCTGGGGCTTTCCCACTAAGCATAGACCACAGTTCACATCATAGGCTACACTCTCCCCCACACAGTTCTGTGTGGTATATGCTGCTCTAAAATGGCCTATATCTGTCACCACAACGTCACTCAGGACAACCCCAAAGTCCTGAAAAAGCCCCTTGTATTAAAACTGCCATTCCCCTCCCTGCCCCAAAAGTGTCTAGTGGCCACTGGCTTCACCTCACTGTTATAATTTCTTCCATTGCTTGAATCCCAATATGTCTACAACAGAATACCATTGAGTCCACTCTAGTCCATAGCTCTTCCCCCAATCCTGAGGGCACTGGAATGGTGATGTCCACTCCATCTCCCAGTGAGAGTCGGCTTAATAATCTTCATTTCCATACACTTTTATAAGTCTCTTGCCCTTGTTTTCCTTTCAGGCTGAAGCACTCCCATTAGTACCTCTTGTAATTCTGGTCCTTTGGTAACATATTCTCTCAGTTTTTGTTTGTCTGTGAAGATTTTAAGCTTATGCTCATTTTTGAAGGACAGTTTTGCCAGATACATAATTCTTGGCTAGCATTTTATCTCGTTTTAGTACTTTAAATACATGATACAACTTTCTTCTCATCTACATGGGTTCTGATGAAAGGTCAGCACTTAATGTTATTGAGGTTCCCTTTTATTTGATGCTTTGCTTTTCTATTGCTGCTTCCAGAATCCTCTCTTTATCTCTGATATGTATTGTTCTGGATAGTATATGTTTCAGGTATACTTGTTTTTTTCTGTTTGGGGTGTGTTTTCCTTCTTGGATATTGATATGTATGTGTTTCATAAGGGTTGGGAAATTTTCTATCATTATTTAACTATTATTTCTGCCCCTTTTCCATTATCTTCTCCTTCTTGGACACATGATAATATGTATGTTTGTACATATCACATTCTCATTCAATTCCATGAGACACTGTTCCATTTTTTTTCATTCTTTTCTCTTTCTCTTTTCCTGTCTTTTCTAGTTCACAAGTTCTGTCCTCAAAATCATTAATTCTGTCTTTGAGCAATTCAAATCTACTCTTATGTGCCTCTAATGTATTTTTAATCCCATCCCTTGTGTCTTTCATTCCCATAAGCTCTGTTACTTTTCTTTGTAGGCTTTAAAATTGTTCTTTATGGTTACCCAGTGTCTTCTTAATGTCCTTTGTCTCTTAATCATATTTTCCTTCAATTCTTTGAATTGATTTAGGAGTTTTGTGTGATTACCATTGACTAGTTGTCTTAATTCCTGTATCATGTCAGGATATTTAGTCTGTTCCTTTGGCTGGGCCATCCCTTCCTGTTTCCTAGCATGGCTTTTACTTTTTTGCTCATGTCTAGGTATCTGACATACCTCAACATGGTGAATTTATTCTGATGGTCAATTTCTCTCTTTTGCCTAATGTTTTTGTTCCACAGCTTTTCTGTGATTTTTGGTTCAACATTTTCTGAGTCTTTAAAATCGTTGAGCTTAAATTATCAAAACTGGACCAGGGACTCACTAATGGAGCTGAGATTTTCCCTCAGAAGTTTGGGTTAAAGGAGACCTAAAGGCAGTTTTTCTCTTTGGAGTTTCCTGGCTGGCCAGTAGTCGGACTCATTGATGAACCTTTCCATGGAGGTGTTTCTTTTAACCTCTGCTTTCCTGTGTTACTGAGGTGGCCAGAACCAAGATTCAAAGCAGTCTTTGCTGGCTGAATTCCCAGAAGGGAAATCACTCTCCACCATCTGATGCACCCTCCCACTTCCCTTGTAACAGCTGACAGAAAAGAATACATCTGTTCCCCTCTCAGGCAGCTGCAGTGAGCCAAGGGTTTTATGAAGGCTTAACATCTTGAGGATGGGGAATGGATGCCCTTCCCAGCTGCCATGGGAGGTTAGTAACTCATGTTTGTTGCTTCAAGTTCTTTATCTTTCTGTCCCTTGGCCTTCTGGGGACTGTGCAGCACTGTCCTGGTCTGCTGACCCCCCAAAACAGGTCCCTTAGACAGCTTTTGCCCCTCTCTCTGTTGTTTTTGTGAGAGAGTTGAGCCTCACCTTACTACTCTGATGCCATCAAATTCTCAATTAAAAATATTTTAAATTAACATTTTCACCTCATTTGGAATGAATCAACAACTCTATTAACAGGGAAAAGGAAAAATTAGAAATGTGTTAAAATGGGAAATTTTATAATACATATATATGTTACCAAAATAAATAAAATAAAAAGAAATGGAGAAGATAATAATAATAATAAATGGTTACTATAGCTAGGTGAACAAGGGAGTAAAACTTCAGTAAAGGAACAATTCAGTCTTACAGCTATTTTGAGTATCCTGGCTTTAGAACCTTTAAAATAAAATATACAGATAATTCACCATTTTTTTCCATTTTTCACCAAGATATTTTAGCATCTTGTAAACCCAACCCAAAATTATTGTAAATTAAATAGTATTTTTAATGTTTTATATAAAGAATAAGGAATATTAAAGAAATCATTTCTTTCTTACCCATATTTTGTAAGAAATTGTGAATGAACCTTTAAGTGTTAAGTTTTCTAAAATGGAAAAAATACATTACCGCAGGAATGATATTAACATAAGCAGCAATTCTACGCACATTGATTAAGTTTGGAGATTTATTTCCCAAATTCAGGAAAGTGTTATTTATATAAATTTGCATTGAAAACAATAGTCAAACCACTGTAAAATTGTATAAGTGAAATTCCCCTAAAAGCACTGAAGGATTCCCTGCAGGACAAAAATAAGTTGTTCATCTCAGCATTGCTGACTTGGATACCCATGAGACATCCAGGTTGGTCCACAGGGCATTATAGATTTTGAAATTCTAAACATCAAGTCATTGCAGGCACATGTAGTTCTAACAATTAGAATTTCCATTTATGCCACAACATTTCAACACAGATGAAATTTCTGACGTGTTTTGCAAACATCAGTTTATATACTGAACAGTTTATTTCTATGACTACATTGATTAGTATGGTTCTGTCTGAGCTATAAAAACATGATTTTAATGAAGGCAAATTACTAGATTATATTTTTTATTCAACACCAAGTAACAGCCCTCCACCACTGCAAACTGCAGCTTAAAAATTACTTAAGTCTCCAATTTGAGTTGAAATCTAAAAGATGAGTAGGAATCAACTAGGCAATGTTCAGGGTGAAGAGAAATGGGCAAAGACAAAAACTTCAGCAAAAGGTGGCCTAGATCAGTGCTTCGCAAACTTTAAGGCCTATGAATCTTAGAGAACTTGTTCAAATGAAGATTCCAGCTGAGGTAGTGTCCAATGGTCTTCATTTCTGACAAGGTAATACCTGTGGACGTGTGCCATTAATAAGGCCTAGATCAATGGAGGGCTTAGGTTACTGGATGAACAGAAAATGGTCAATTTGGCTGTCATGCAAAGAGAATAATAGAGAAGTACCACTGTGTCCATGGAAGCCAGCATTGCTGAGATCACACAGGGTCTTGGGTGCTAGGTCAGAGACTGTATTCCTTGCCTCCAAATTAAAAGCAAATTTTTGAAAGATTTTGAATATGGTGGTAGCATTTTCAGATTTCCCTTTTGAACATTAGAAGAGTAAGTTATCAATGAATGTTTATTCAAATAAAATTTAACTTATTTACTTGTGACATTTAGATAGGATATTTGAATAATTGTGTGTAACTATTTCCAAAGTAAAAAAAAAAATGTTTTTAAAATTAGTTTAACCCCCACTGGGCAAGGTAAGGGGAAATCAAAAAGGGATACTGTTCAGTCGACTAATTAAGCATTTATCCTGTTTCCCTAGAATTTTGCTGGAGAAAGCCAAAGAAGGATAAAATAAATAAGAAAAGTCACTATGAAAATTATGAAGAAAGGAGAATAGCATGACTTACATATTTAGCTATTAAACCAAACAGACCCTTACTTAAATTTACTGCTTCCTTAAATTTTTTGTAATTGTCTTATACTTCATTTTATTACCTCTTTGAGGAAGTATTCATGGCTGCTTCCATTTACACACCACCTGTTTAAAATGGAGACATTGTGGTATAATTGACATGCAGAATAACTGCACATATTTCAAAGGTACAGTCTAATGCATTTTGACAAATGTACATATCTTCAAAATAATCACCACAATCCAGATACTGAACATATCTATAATAAAACCTCAAAATTGCCTTATGCACTTTTGAAATTCCTTTCTATCAACCCCAACCCAACACCAAACACTGATTTGCTTTCTGTCATTATAGATTAGTTGGTATTTTCTACACTTTAGATACTGTATTCATATAATGTGTACTTTTTTGTTTTTCACTCAACAAAATTATCTTCAGATTCAAAATATATAATATATTGGTAATAATATAATATGACATGATATGATGATATTATATGATATGACATAATATAATATAATACAATACAATACAGCACAACATAACACAACACAACATAACATAACATAACATAACATAACATAACATAATATATATTGATGCATATATCAATAGTTCATTCCTTTTTATGGCTGAGTAGTAGTCCATTATCTGGATATATGACAATTTGTTTATATATTCACTGGTTGTTGGATATTAGTTATATTCTTTCCAGTTTTTGGTTTCTATAATTACAGCTGCTGTGAACATATGTACACATATTTTGAATGGAGATATATATATATATTCCTCTTATGTAAATGCCTATGTTGGAATGGCTGGATTGTATGGTAGGTATGTATTAGCTCTTTAAGAAACTGCCACAGTGTTTTCCAAAGTTGTACAATTTCACTCTTCCACCAGCAAAATATTGGAATTCTAGATCCTCCACATCCCTGCCAATGCCCGGTATGGGTCATCTTTTTTATTTTAGTCATATTAATACGTATATAGAGGTACTTTATTGCAGTTTAATTTACATTTCCCAAATGGCTAAAGTTTGAGCACAAATTTTTTGTTTGAATCTAAGGACCATTTTATTGGCTTTGAAAATTTACAATATAAACATCAGAAAAGTCTCATCTGCTTTTACATTTTATTGGTTTTTTTGTAGTTTATTCAAAATGACTGCACTTATGTCCTTTTAATATTTTGCCTGGGCAAATTCTTGTTTTACCTGAGCATGCAGTACCACAAATCCAAATAAAGACAAAAAGTGAATTGGGACCTCCTCTGGGTCTCTGGAGAGACATCCTCCCATCACCTTCTCCACCTCTAATTTCATACAATCTAATTTCAAAGCTACTGAAATTCACTTCTAAAACTAGAATTATTTTGTCCTGTGATGATCTTCACATTATTGTGCATGCCCTTCAGCCTCAATTCAATCTTTCCTCAATGAATTCTCTATGAAAGGCAAGACCAATTGAAAATAGGCAAATTAGTTCTCCAAGTTTCTACTCAAATTTGGCTGCACTAATAATAAATGTTGAAGTGGTTATGTTAAAATAGTTATCTTTGTGTGAACCAGTGAATGCATGAATATCATCAGAGATTTTAATATGAATAAGTACAGAAGTGAAAATACATGCACAGTTAATACCTTTAACAGAACAGCCAGTTCTGTTAATAGAAATCCAGAGTCATAAATATTTAGATATTTTTTAAGAACAAAGACAACAAACAAGTCATACCCCGTATACCTTTTTATTTACTATTCTATTTTCTTCTCTACAATATTTTGTAAAAACAGCCAAATATGCAATATCACCCATATTTGTGTTTTGCACGAGGTTTTACTATTTTATATAGTCCCATGTTACAGTTTTTAGCTGTCCTATTATACCCATATAATAGCTCTGCTAATTACAATCACCATGATATGCTTTCACCATTTCTATTCATTTCCACAGATTTACAAACAACCTTTTTACCAATTCTGCACAAATTAACTCTTAGCTTTCCATTCTCTGTCTTCCTTCTATTTTCTGGTGACCTATCTTCTAATAATTAATTTCATGAATGAATTAATATATTTAGTTCATAATAGTGCACTCGTACAGAACAAATACTCATATACTTTTATAAAAATATATTTTTATTACAGAAGTTGTGGGCTTAAAAAATCATGTTCATGTGTGGAATTTCCATACAACACCCCTTCACCAAAACATCACCCTGTTCTGGAACTTTTATTATAAATTATGAGATAATATCATCAGACTATTACGACTATATTCCATAGCATACATTTGGCATATTTTTCCATACCTCCCTATTGTTAACACAGTATATCTTTGGCATTCATGCAGGAATATTACAGTATTGCTGTTAAGTATAGTCCATAGGTTACATTAATTGTATTTTTTATGCTTCTCCATATTCCAAACACCCCGCCTTAGTGATGTATATCTTTTCTAGTTCACAGAAGGACATTCTTGCATTTGTACTATTAACTGCAATTCTCATCCATCTCTGGGTTCACTGTGTTATTCAGTCTCTAGATTATTCTCTAGCTTTCTTTCAATTGGCATTTATGTCCCTAGATGATGCTTTTCAGCCACAATTCCATTTATAAACCAGCTATGTTATTTCTATTCATTATTTTGTGTTACCATCAACTCTAATCATTCCTACACTGTTGTGATCAAATTTGTTAACTTCAGTGTGGCACATCACCCGCAATGCATATACACATCCTGGGGGCTTGCCACCAAGCAAAGACCGCATTTCACATCATAGACCACTGTCTCTTCCACACATTTCTGCATGGTATATCCTGATACAAAATATCATTTTACAAATATTGGTATGTATTGTGAAAAAATTTGATTTTTACCAACAATAAAAAAATAAATAATAATAATAAAAAAATATATTAAACTTCTACATATAT
The DNA here is from genome assembly GCA_029593785.1 of Cabassous unicinctus. Taxonomy (NCBI): domain Eukaryota; kingdom Metazoa; phylum Chordata; class Mammalia; order Cingulata; family Chlamyphoridae; genus Cabassous; species Cabassous unicinctus. The sequence goes on from JAQZBX010078629.1 coordinate 9,920, forward strand.
TAAACATCAGTACACCTACACAGCCCTCCCCTTATCTCCTAAAACCTTAGACTCTAGCTTTTAACTCCCTGTGTTTATTCTTTGTATTTAGTTCATATTGTAAGACTATGCAATATTTTTTCATTTATGTCTGGCTTATTTCACTTAGCATAATGTCTTCAAGATTCATCCATGTTATAATATGTGTCCCAATTTCATTTCTTCTTACTGCAGCATAGTATGCCATCATATTAATATAACACTTGTTTATCCATTCATTGCTTGATGGACACTTGGGCTGTTTCCATCTTTTGGCAATTGTGAATAATGCCACTACGAACATCAGTGTGCAAATGTCTGTTTGTGTCACAGTTTTCAGTTCTTCTGGATATATTCATAGTAGAGGAATTGCTGGATAATATAGCAGTTCTATATTTAGCTTCCCGAGGAACCACCAAAATGTCTTCCACAGAGGCTGCATCATTTTACAATCCCACCAACAGTGAAGGAGTGTTCCTATTTCTTCACATCCTATCCAGAACTTATTGTTTTCTGTTTGTATTTGTTGTTGTTGTTGTTTTTAATAATGGCCATTCCACATAGTGTGAGATAATATCTCATTGTCATTTTTATTTGCATTTCCATAATATCTAATGATATTGAGCATTTTTTGTGTGCTTTTTGTCCTTTCATATTTCCTTTTTGGAGAAATGTCTAAGTCTATGGGCCATTTTTCAATTGGATTGCTTGCTCTTTTATTTTTGAGTTGTATGATCTTTTTATATAGAATAGAAATAAAAACCTTTATCAGACATGTTGTTTCCAAATATTTTATTCCATTGGGTGGGCTGCCTTTTCATCTTCTCAATGAAGTCCTGTGAATCTCAAAAGTGTTTAATTTTGAGGAGGTCCCAATTACTCATGGTTTCTTTCATTGCTTGTGCTTTTGGTGTAAGGTTTAAGAAACCACCACCTACTATCAGATCTTGAAAATGTTTTCCTTTATATTCTTCCAGAAGCTCTATGGTTTTTGTTTTTATATTTAAGTCTTTGATCCATTTTGAGTTAATTTTTGTATAAGGTGTGATATAAGGGTCCTCCTTCTTTCTTTGGATAAGGATATCCAGTTCTCCCAGCACTATTTGTTGAATAGACTGTCCTGCCTCCCAACTGCCTGGGTTTGACAGGCTTGTCAAAAATCACTTCACAGTATATGTGAGGATCTGTTTCTGAACCATCAATTCAGTTCCATTGGCGTTATGTGTCTATCTTTATGCCAGTACTATGCTGGTAATATTTAGAGTCCAGAGGTGAGAGTCATCCAACTTCGCTTTTCCTTTTTAAGATGTTTCTAGCTAGTAAGTGTCCTTTACCATTCCAAATAAGTTTGATAATTGTGTTTTCCATTTGTTTAAAAATGCTGGTGTAATTTTTGTCGGGATTGCATTGAATCTGTATATCAATTTGGGTAGAATTGACATCTGAATGATATTTAGTCAATAATTTGGTTCTATTTAAAATTTCTTTTAGCATTGCATTGTAGTTTTCTGAGTATAGTTCCTTTACACACTTGGTTAAATTTATTCATAAATAATTGATTCATTTGTAAATGGAATTTTTTCCTGACTTCCTCCTCAGATTGTGCATTACTGATATATAGAAACACCACTGATTTTTGCATATTGATCTTGTATCCTGACACTTTACTGAACTCATTTATTACCTCTAGCATCTTTGTTCTAGGTTTTTCTGGACTTTCTAGGCATAGGATCCATATCATCTGTGAGTAGTGAAAGTTTTACTACTTCCTTTCCAATTTGGATGCTTTTTATATCTTTTTCTTGCCTGATTGCTCTAGCTAGAACATCTAGCACTATATTGAACAAACAGTGGTAACAGTGGGAATTCTTGTCTTAATCCTGATCTCAACAGAAATCTTTCAGTCTTTCACCATTTAGTACAATGTTAGCTATGGGTTTTTCATATACAGCGATTATCATGTTGAGAAATTCCTATCTTTTGTAGTATTCTTATCAAGAAAGAATGCTGTATTTTGTCAAATGCCTTTTTTCTGCATCAATCGACAGGCTCTTGTGATTTTTCTTCCTTGATTTATTAATGTAGTATATTATGCTGATTGATTTTTTCATGTTGAACCACCCTGTCATGCCCTGTTTAAAACTCAATTGTTCATGATGAATAATTCATTAATGTATTGTTGGATTCGATTAGCAAGCATTTTCTTAAGGATTTTTGAAGATATTACTAGGGAAATGGGTCTGCAATTTTCTTTTTTTGTAATATCTTTATCCAGCTTTGGTATTAGGGTGATATTGGTTTCATAGAATGTTTTGTAGCATTCCTTCTTGTTCAGTTTTTTTGAAGAGCTTGGATATTAAATCTTAAATCTTAAATAAAAATTAAATCTTCTTTGAATGCTTGGTAGAACTCACGTGTGAAACCATTTGATCCTGGGCTTTTCAGTTTGGGGTGTTGTTTGATGACTGTTTCAAACTTTCTATTTGTCATTGGATTGTTGAGGTATTCTATTTCTTCTAGGGTCAGTGTAGATTGTACATTCCTAGTAATTTTTTCATTTCATCTACATTGACTAGTTTGTTGGTATACAATTGTTCATAATATCCCGTTATGATCTCTTTTATTTCTGTGGGGTGAGTAGTAATATCCCCTTTTTCATTTTCTTTTTTTTAATTTATTTGCATCTTCTCTATTTTTTTCTTTGTCAGCCTACCTAAGGGTTTGTCAATTTTGTGAATCTTCTCAAAGAACTGACTTTTGGTTTTGTTAATTCTCTATAATGCTTTTTGTTCTCAAATTTAATTCATTTCTGTTCTTATCTTCGTTATTTCTTTTCCTTCTACTTGCTTTCAGGATAATTTGCTGTTCTTTTTCTAATGTAGTTAAGTCATTGATTTTAGTTCTTTCTTCTTTTTTAATGTAAGCATTGAGGGCTATATTTCCCACTCAGCACTAACTTTCCTGTATCCCATAGGTTCTGATATGTTGTGTTCTTCTTTTCATTCATATAAAGATATATATTGATTTCTCTCACAATTTCTTCTTTGACTCACTGATTATTTGAGTGTATTGTTTAATCTCCACATATTTGTGAACTTCCCCTTTTTCCACCTCTTGTTGAATTCCAACTTTATTCCATTATGATCTGAGAAAGTGCTTTGTATAATTTCCATGTTGTTAATTTATTGATACCTACTTTTGACCAACTTACAATCTGTTATGGACAAAGATCCAAAGCACTTGAGAAGAATGTATATCCTGCTGTTTTGGGGTGCAATGTTCTGAATATATCTATTAGGTTTAGTACGTTTATCATATTATTCAAACTCTCTGTTTCTTTATTGATCCTGTGCCCAGATGTTCTCTCCAATGCTGATAGTGGTGGTGTATTGATGTCTCCAACTATTATTTAGAAACATCTATTTCTTCTGTAAGTTTTGCCAAGGTTTGCCTCATGTACTTTGGGGCATCCTGGTTAGGTGCATATACATTTATTTTTGCTTTTTATCCTGGTGAATTGCCCCTTTTATTAATATATAATGTCCTTCCTTGTCTCTAATAACAGTATTGCATTTAAAGTCAATTTTATCCAATATAATTATAGCTACTCCAGTTTTTTGTTGTTTTTGTTACTGTGTACATGGAACACCTTTTGCCAGCCTTTCACTTTCAAAATATAGATAATTTGGGTCTAAGATGAGTCTCTTGTAGACAACGTATAGATGGCTCATATTTTTTTATCCATTCTGTCAGTCTGTCTTTTGATTGGGGAGTTTAATCCATTAAATGTCACTGTTATTAATGTAAAGACTAATTATTTCACCCATTTTGACCTTTAGGTTTTATCTGTCATGTTGTATTTTCACCACTCTTTTTACACTTTTAGTAACCTTTACTAATATAATCTTGATTTCTAGACACTCTTCCAAGCCGCTCTCTGCTGTCTTTTCTTTTCAGGCTGAACTATTCCATTTAATATTTCCTGTAAAGCCACTGTCTTGCTCACAAACTTTCTCTGTTTCTGTTTATCTTTGAATAGTCTAAACTTGCCCACATTGTTGAAAGACAATCTTGCTGGATATAAGATTCTTGCGTTGCAATTTTTCTTTTGCAGTATCTTACATATATCATATGACTGCCTTCTTATGATATGATCTTA
>JAQZBX010078630.1:0-14119 GCA_029593785.1 Cabassous unicinctus
CCGGGTTCGCTTCCCGGGGCCTCCTTGTGAGGGCAGGCCGGCCCTGCGCGGCGCGGTGGGCTGATGCATCAGGACCTCACAGCAAGGGGGAGATAAGCAGACACGGAAGAAACACACAGCGAATGGACCCAATAAAAAACACAAGCAGCAAGGGGGGGATAAATAAGTAAATAAATCTTTAAAAAAAAAAACAAAAACACTAACCTTAACAATATTACCTTTTGTAAACATTTAAATGAAGCAAATGCCCTTGTGTTGCAAGGAGGAGAAAAATATTCTGGGGATGTAACAAACTGTTTGTCATGTCAAAGCGCAGCCTCAGTAAACCTACAATTCCACTAAAGTTTATCACATCTCTTGTGGCGCTCCTGGCGTCTTTTCCCTTGTGGGAATCTGGCTTTTCTCCACCAATCAAGAATAAAGGCTACTTGTCCTTTGGAGTGCTTAAGTAGACCCTTCTAAGCCTTTGGCTCTCTAATACCCTTTAGTTATCTTTTTCTCCTTACAAAGAATCTGAAGTGAAACACCTTCCTGGGGCTATCCATTGTAACCAGTGGAATGTACTCAACAATGGGTGATGCCACCCATAGAAGCTGGACATGTAAGATGGTCATATCATATTTCTCCTTCAATTTAGTTGACATAAATGACTCAGACCATAAACTGGGGGCCAAAATATCAGCTTATGTAATGGAACAGTCTTTTTTATTTTCTTTTGACTGACAATTGCTAACAATGTATATCTAAATTAAGAAAAGGCAATCTTAGTTCTTCTTTTGCCTGGGATTAGAGGAGGCAGAAAAAAGTGTTCCCCCACTCTAACTGATTCAATGATCTCGTCATCACTACATTATTTTGTACCTCTAATTGAAAAAAAAAAAATTACTAAAGCAATTTCTTCTTGTGCTTCTTGTACTCTGGTTTTGTCCATTTTTATTGTTGTTGCTTTGGTTTTGTTGGCTACTACACCTCTACCGGCCCATAATATTTTGGAGTGGTTCCATGATTCTCTCCTTTGCCCTCTCCTTTTTGCACTCTACATCCTTACCTGGATTATGACATTGTTCCAAAGCCTTCAACTGACACCTCTCCAGACACATTTCTCTGCCACCTGTTCCCAAGATTCCAGTCCAACCAGACCAAAACGGAATTTGTCTCCCTTCTGGTAGAGACTGTTAGTTGCTTCCCCAGTATCCATTCTCTCCTCTTCCTTAGTCAAAGAACTTCCATTTTATTCTGAATGACATTGTACCTTGCTAAAAAAAAAAACAAACCTCTTATTTCCCAATTTCCCTTACATCTAGGTGTAGCTGTGGGACTGGTTTCTAATACTTAAGATGTGTGGTATGAGACCTTCAGTCGACTCAGCTGGCTGGTACACCATTTTATTCTTCCCTCTTCCTCTGTCTAGCTGCCTGGAATGCAGTCAGGATTTCTGGAGCTTCAGCAGCCATCTTGGACCATGAAGTAACTTTGAGGATTGAAACCATATGCTAAAAATGTCAGATCAGAAAGATAGAAGCCTGGGTCCCTGATGACTTTTTGGAGCTACCATTCCAACCCTGGATTTTCTGTTATATTCAGTCAAAATGAATTCTAATTTATTTATCCTACAACCAAGCTGGCTCTTCCTTTGTGTTCCCTATCTGAGTGATGGTCCCACCATTCACGCAAATGCCCACGCCTTGACTGCCTTCTCCTTCCCCCACGTTATTTTGATTTATCTCCTTGTATATCTCAAGTTTATTCTCACTTCTCTATCCACATTGCCAGGGCCTTATTTTAGGTCCTCTTCTTTTCTCTTGCAATTATCTTTAACTGATCACTGCTTGTCTTGCCTCCTTATAATCATTCTCCACACTGTTGCCAGAGTGAGTTTTCTCCAGTGAAAAATCTTATCGTGTCACTTCATTGCTAAAACTCCATCAGGGGCTCCCTGCAGGCATATTAATAATAATGGTTTGGCTCTCAGGCATGGAGGGCTCTAACTCTACAGTTAGGTACTATCATCTCCATCTTGTGGGTGAGGAAACAAATACTTAATGCAGATAAATAATCTGCCAAAGACCACTCAGCCAAGAAGTGGAGGAGCACAGATGTGAGCAAACTCTGACCCCAAAGCCTCTCCCTTTAGGGCCATTCTCCCTTCAGGATACAGCCTTGGTGTAGCATGGGAAGCCAGGCCTTCGTGACCTGGCTCTGCTTCTTGCCTGGCCTCCGCGCTCACTACTCCTACTCCATCCCATGGCAGGAATTAGGTGAGAAATTTAAGGACATGCCTACAGCTCAGTAATCAAGATTAATACACTTTAATGCAACATTTTAAACAATAAACATTAATTTAAAAATCCATGGTGAATAAAGTGTTAGACTTTTAAATAATAACAGGCTCCAAATGTGCTGGGCTGAGCCATTTTGGAGCCCGAGGCAAAAGGACAAATGTTTGCCACTATAGGTGCTTTCATGAAATTTTTAATGGTAACTTTTTTTCCAGAAGTAGATTTTGAAAATGTTATTGGTGAGTTTGCTTCTATTGAAGTCAACGAAGTAAAATTATAATAAATTCTCCTTTTTGTATACATAACATTTAACTTAAAATAATGTGAGTTTTAATAAATCTACCTTTCAAACTTTCAATAGTTCTTCAACTATTTTAATGTTCTGGGGGGAAAAAAACAAGCATTGAAAAATGGCTTCCTCGAGACTGAACTCAAGTGTCACCTCTACCAGGAAGTGTTTCCTGATTGCCATGCCCCCCTCTTCCCTCCTGACCTCTAAGTCTAAATTAGAGGTTTTTCCATAGCACTCGGTGCACCCTGAGCTCACCTCTGAAATAGCCTTCTTCACCATGTTCCTCACCATGTTCTGGGATTTCCTGCTACTTGCTCTGATTCATGTGTCTACTCATGAGCTCCTCAAGAGCAGGAATCATGGCGTTCTCTTCTCTGTATCCTCCATCCCCAAATGTACCTAGTAAGGAGCATACTTATTGGATGGATGGATGGATGGATGGATGGATGGATGGATGGATGGTTGAATTAACTCTATGTTTTAAGATATAACTGGTAACAGTCTGCAAGTGTGCCTAGGAGGGGAATGAGACTTGTGAGGAACCTTTGCAAGAATGCAGGCAATTGTTGATCAGGGCCTAGACTGAGGCAGTGGCAGTAGAAGTTGGATTTGAGAGACATTTCAGAGGGAGAATCAAGGGGATTTGGTTGGGAGTTAGGGGGATGGAGAGGAAGGACTCAAAGGCACCTGCAGTGGAGTGAGTGGGAAGATGGGGCCTCTAGCAACAAAGACAGGCAAGGCAGGAGGAGCAGGCTGTAGGGCTGTTGCTGACGCGTGGGTATTGACCCAGAGAATGGGGACGACTTGGAAGGAAACCCAGAGTGATTCCGTGGCTTCTCTCAGGCCACACAGCGAGACGGCACCAGAGCCTCAATCGTAAAACTCGTGTCCCAACTCCTGGGGCCTCTTCTCTTCACTGCTCCCCAGACTTTCCCCAAGCTTGCTTCACAAGGATTGGTTTTTTATCATTCCCAGTTGAAATGAAAAACTGCTTCAAATGATAAGTTCAAGAGAGCCTAACAATAGCTCTAAATTCTATATATTTTACACTTTAATTATCGCACTTGCCAATCTCAAAACGTCTCCTCTTTTGTTTAAGGCCATTACCACTTTTGACTCTTTCATTACAATTCAGAATCTACACTTAACCCAGGAGCTGTGAAGCTCAGAAGGTTTTTGCCATCAGTTCCCTTCTGGGGAACTGACGTAGAATCAGATCCTTTTCAGATAGAGTAGGCTTGAGTCAGTACAGACTTTCCTACAAAATTGCTTTCCAAGCCATTCCTCTTCTCTCCACGCCAGTCCAGGCTGGGCAATTGTCATCTCTTGCCTCAACTCCTGCCACTGCCTCCTAATGGGCCTACTCACCTCCAACTTTCCTCTCCTTACTCCATTCCCCACTCTGTGACCAAACCAGATTAAGCTACTCATGATTAAAATCTCACAACTTCTCCCCGTAGGCTTATGGGTGAAGCACTAACTCTTGACTGTGTCCCCCAGGCCTTTCCTCTTCCACCCCTCACTTACTACTCTCTCACGCTCATGACTGCGCTCCAGGCCTCTGCAACTTCTTGTGATTCCTCCTTGTGCCTTGCTCTTTCTTTTATCTCCAGCATGTGCACCTGCTGCTTCATCTCTCCCTCTTCCTTCTGCAGGCAACCACAACTCAGCCTGCAAGTCTAACCCTTCTCTAGGAGACTTTCTGTAGGCCTGGGCTTGGCTCCTGGCTCTATGTTTATATAACATGCTGTACTGCCCCTATCCTGATGCTTGTGGCAGAGACTGCTAGTTGCCTCAACAATATCCATTCACTCCTTCTTTAGTTTCAAAGTAGAAGGATTTGGAAGTGGAAAATTGTCCAGCTTAGAAAATGACATTTCCTAACCAGCTTTGCAGCTAAGAATGGCCAATCAGGTGTAAACAGAAGTTGTTGGGTGGGAACTCTAAAGATTCTTAGTCTGCACCATTTCTTTTTTGTCTTTCCATCTCCTTCCTCTCTAATTAGAATATAGATATGATGGCTGGAGCTTCAGTGGCCATCTTATAACCATGTGAATACATGCCACCCACTAAAGATGGTTAAGCAGAAAGGAAGAAGCAGCTTGGGACACTGATGACATTGAAGCTGCACACAACCCTGCAAGCCTCGCCTCTTCTTTTTCATTAGAGAAAAATTTCCTTTAACCTATCAGGGATTGTACTGATCACATAAGGCAAATTCCTTAGGAGCGAAAGCCAGGCCTGGCTTTACTTCATCCAAGGAGGCTTACTGTGTGCATTCCTACTTATACACTTCATTTGAAACATTATAGAAACCCAAGCAATTTGGAAACCTGAATAAGTTTCTGAGTATTGTTGACCCTCCTTTTTGCTGACCTAGCATGTATATTTCCAAACAAGAGGATTTGATTGGTCAGCTTGCTATCACTCAGCGGAGGTCCCCCCACCCCACCCCGAGGGACATTTGTGCCAAGTGACCTCAGAGCCACATCCTCTCTTGTGTTTAGCTCATTTGTGTTACAGGCTACTCCAGGACTGATCCCTGGTCCAATGCGCTGTGGCCAGGAAAGCAGAGGTGGTTGGCTTCCCCTAGAAACTTGTGGGTACCAGCCTGGCAGATGTTGCAGGCCTATGTGGTTTGGATTTATTTTTTGTCTGCTTAGCATTCCGTTCTTTGGGGAACCTCCCTTACCCCATTCTAGGTTGTTCTCTTGGGATTTGCAATTCCAGGTCCCACTCCCCAGCCTCAGGGATAGGTATATGACCCAGGTGTGGCCAATTATAGTACCCTATCCCTGTGACAACAATGATTGCTGTAGAGAGGATGGGCATGTGACCCAATCAAGACCAATCAGAATCCAACCCCAAGGCCATACAGACTTTAGAAAGTAGAACCTGTCTACTGGGATGTCTACATTGGGAGAATATCAATCTGGAGGTACCCAGTGGAGAATATCTGTCTGCAGTGGAAGCCCAGCAGGGTCAAACAAAGACGAGAAGAAAGTGGAGAGATGGTTCTTGAGATGATGCATCCCTGGTTCAAATGCTGCACATTGTTTTCTGCTGTTCTTTCTTGGAATTTTCTGAACACCCCATTGTCTTTCCCAGTTAAGTGAACCTTACTTTCTTTTTTTTTTTTTTTTAAGATTTATTTATTTATCCCCACCCCACCCCACCCCACCCCCATTGTTTGCGCTCACTGTCTGCTCTCTGTGTGTTCTTCTATGTCTGCTTGTCTTCTCCTTAGAGGGCACTGGGAATCGATCCTGAGACCTTCCAGAGTGGGAGAGAGGCACTCAATCTCTTGTGCCAACTGAGCTTCCTGGTCTGCTGCGTCTCTTATTGTCTCTTCTCTGTGTCTCTTTTTGTTGCATCATCTTGCTGTGCCAGCTCTCCTCGCAGGCCAGCATACCGTGTGGGCCAGCACTCCTGCATGGGCCAGCACTCCACGTGGGCCAGCTTGCCTTTCACCAGGAGGCCCTGGGAATCAAACCCTGGACCTCCTATATGGTAGATGGGAGCCCAATCACTTTAGCCACATCCGTTTCCCTGAACCTTCTCTCAATAAGTATTTGAAGAAAGAAAGAAAGAGAAAGAAAGAAAGAGAGAGAGAGAGAGAGAGGAGAGAGAGAAAGAAAGAAAGAAAGAAAGAAAGAAAGAAAGAAAGAAAGGAAGAAAGAAAGGCTGTATTTGCCTGTTAAATCACTGAGCATAGCTGAGCATTCAAAAGAATAACAAAAATAAATGGGGCCTTTTCCTTACCTGGCCATTTTTTAAATCAGGAGAACAAGAATTGGTAAAACTGGATCTCCCCCTTCCACAGTTGGGCATTGGGTGGCCTCTGGTTCTTGGGTGTTGTTTCCTGGAGGTGACATCCGATCTCTGGTCAGCCTGGGAGGAACTTCTTTTTGGCCTTTCTCCTGGCCCTCCCACATTGCCTTCCACGTGTCCGAGTTCCCACGGGGATGCCTGTCACAACTGATGCTCCCAAAGTGCCCTTTCCCAAAGTTATTCCTGCCTCCTGCCCATCTCCCACACCCGCAGCACAGTCCTATAAAATCCTGACTAGAATTTCCTGGGGTCAGATGCCAGCTCCACGACTTAATGATTATGCCAACTTGAGCCAGTCAGGAAAGTTCTCTAAGCCTCAGTTTCCTGCCTCTAAAGTGGGGATGATAATATTACCTATGACATAGGACTACCGCAAGGATTTGATGAGGTAATATGTAGAAAGTAGTTACCACAGAGCCTGGCACAAATTTAGCGTCACAAGTTAGCTAATTAGCTAAATTTTAGAAAAAACAATCTGATTACCTGATAATAGTCATCAAACTCATCCCTGACATTTTTAGGGTCAGAGCTAGAGTACAAATGGTCTAAATGTTCAAAAAGGATAAATCAAGCTGTTTAATAAAATTTATTTTATCTCACTACATTGACAAATAACCTTCCTAATGGCAGAATAAAAAGCTTTTGGAAAACTATAGTTTTTATATGATTGAAAGTTGGCAAAATATCAGAGACAAATGAATTTAAGTATTATTGTGCATGTCTGAGTGTTCTATTGATAGTCTAGCAATATTTGGGTGAGAAAGACATACTTGAAAAATTATTATACATCTCATAAAATTTATTTTTCTTGTTTTCATGTCAGAAAAAAATCAGTATGTTTATAATCAAAATATCCACCTTCCCTATGTACCATTGATATTAATGACCCAAAGAATTCAAAATATGTAAATTATGTCCAAAGAGTATCAAACTTGAATATATTTCCATCAATGTAGATGAAAGAAACTGTAAATAAAAATTGAATATTTTAGAAGAAAAAAATTTCTTAAACATGAAAGATAATAAAACCATCTATTAACATTAAACAGCAATGTAGATATAATTAATGAGAATAAAAATTTTAAATAAAATTATTTGATAAAGTTGTAATTTTTATTTGCAATTTTGAAAACAGAATTAGATCTTAATATTTTTATAAAAATAAAACTATTCACAATCATAGCATTCATTGTCTACTTAATTGCCAATATAATCAGTATCAAACTTTACTCATGTCATGTCTAGACTTACAAGTACACATATTTAAGAGTGATATGAATTGTTTAATATTGCAGTATGTTTCTCAGCTGCTCCTATGCATTTTTGTGTGATTATGCTAATTCACGAGTACTTAATTCATGAGTACAAATTGAAACACAAGGAAAAAAGTTTTGAAAGATGCTTGGCATTATAGGGAAAGTATACTGTGCTATACAAAAATCACTTGCATTCATGTTCTCTGAGAGGAAAGGATTGGCAAGTGAATTAATTTGCCTTTTCTCTTACTAAGCACTTCTACCTCTGCATGCTGGAAGAGTTTCCATCAGTACTGTCAGCAGCAACCCACAAACCTTCATGGCCTTCAGACCCGGTAACCTTTGTTCTTTTTTCTGTGTTTTGTTTTTAACATATGTATGGTGAAAGAGAGAGAGATTGTGGGGTCCCCCAAAGCCTGGGGATCAGGGCAGGAGCCTCTCTCTTCTTGCCCAATCTACGGGCAATGTCTTAGTTTGCCAGGTCTGTTATGACCAGTACCACACAATGGGTTGACGTAAATATGTATTTCTTGTCTCACAGTTTTAGAGGCTAGAAGTCCAAAATCAAGACGTCAGCAAGGTGCGAATATTCCCGCTGTCCTGATTTTGTGATAACCAGAGTAGGCTAAACATTCGCTACATTAGAAACCATACATGTGTCCTCAGACCTAGTTTTTCTCCCTAGGTCTGGTTTTTAGAATGCTGGTGATAAATTAAGTCTGATTTATTATATGACCATCCTGTATGGGAAAAGACTGTAACTCTAGGTATCTTTAGTCAACCTTAAGAGATATAGCAGGGGGGCGGATATGGCTCTAATTGTTGGGTGTCTGTCTCCCATATGGAGGGAACTGGGTTTGATCCCCAGGACTTCCCGGTAAAAATAAAAAAAAGAAAAATATAAAAGCGCATGGGCCACAGGCATGTCATCAGGCCCCGTGTGGAGGTGAGACCCCAGGCCCCGTGCGTGGGTGCGCCGTCATGCCCTGCGAGCCATGCAGCAAGGTGATGATGTAACAGGAGAGTGACACAAGGGAAAGCCTAGTCGAGACGCCAAAAAACAGGAACTAAGGTGGCGCAGGTGGTAGGACGCCTCTCTCCCACATCGGAGTTTCTGAGGATCGAATCCCAGTGAAGACAGGAGGAGAAGGATGAGAAAAGAGGGCAGGAAACAATCAGAGAGTTGCTCAGCGAATGGACACAAAAACAGCAAAAACGGGGGTGGGTGGGTAAAAATGGATAAAAGTAAATAAATAAATCCTTAAAAAAAAGTGTAGGGGAGTAAGATATGGACTATAGTTAGTAGTAATACTTTGACGATGCACTTTCATAATTTGTTAACAAATGTTTCACAACAATGCAAAGTATTTGTGGTGGGGTGATGTGTGGGAGCCCTGTATGATGTTACGCATGTTTGTTTTGTAAGTTCACAATGTTTACTGAACACTTATTGTTTATGTATGTTCATGTATGAATGATATACTTCAATAAATTGTTTTTAAAATGGAAAAAAAAAAAAAAATGTCAGCAAGGCCGTGCTTTCTCCCTGAAGTCTGCAGCCTTCTGGTGATGGGCGTCCTGTGTCTCGTGGCGATGTTCTGGGTCCCTTCCTGGCTTTCTCAGGCTTCTGGCTGCTCCGTACCCGTTTCCTTCTAAGACCTCCAGCAGTAAGGCCCACCCTGCTTCAGCCTGGCCACACCTAAATAGGATCTTAGAAATTCCTCTTCACAAACGTGTCCATACGATGACTGGTAATACGTCTTTTAAGGGTCCTACTTATGAATGGGTTCACACCCACAGGAATGCAGGTGAAGCACGTGTTTTTTTGGGGGGGTCATGAGTCAATCTATTACAGGAAGTGTGGAAAGAATTCATTGGATGTTTGACTGATAAGTCATTTGAGGTATTTGCTTTTTAAATAAAATTTCTGCATATCCCCAAAGAATCCCTGGGGTGACTGGGGCCTCAGAAGGCAGTTTTGAGTGGAGGAGAAAGACCATGCCTCTTGCCTGCACTGTCCCTTACTGCCTGCCAGACGTCAGAAGAATGGGTTTCAGCAACTAGGCATCTCACTCTGACTCCTGAGTCAATACCTTTCGCTAAGCAGTAGTACAGCTACATTTGTTAAGTAAGGAAATGTTTAGCAATCTCAAGTGTTATAATTCTTAATCTCCTGATGGCAGGGTTTCAGGAAAGTACTTTGACACGTAACCTAATCATAAATACATCCAAAAGAAGCAGCATTAATGTGGAAGAAGGATCGATTCTGATTTGCAGAAAAAACCAACTATTTTTAAAATATCAGGCTAAATATTACCAAGAATTGTTGCTCATAAATGCCTAGTTAAAGGCTTTGAAAAAAGTACCATTTATGAGGCACACACTCTATAATGGGCTAAGCCCTCACATAAAAACTGACAGAAGCACAGGATCCCCATTTTATAGAGAAGGAAATGGAAGCTCAGAGAGGCTAAGATGTTGGCACAAGATCACACAGCTGCTCAGTGGCAGAGGCAGTGTGCCAAGCCAGGTCTCTCTGTGGCCAGATTCTGATCTTGTAACCACCGTGTCAGACTAGCTCATTTATTCTTTCCACCCTGCATTCAGAGGAGCCAAATAACAACAGTAGCAAAGAAAAATTCAGTAGCATCCCCGCCTGAGAATCTTCTGCTTGCTCTTCAGGTTGCCAAAGGACACAAATAAGTCTTTTTCACACTGTGTAAATAGTTACTAAGCCTCTGTTAAAGTGTTCATTTGTAAGGTGGTGTAAAGCAGTGTTTGCCTGACCTTCGTTTCCTGTTAGGTAAAAACCTGACTGCCAAACTTTGGAGTACCTCTTCCCTCTAATTACAAAATGTTGAATTGCTTCATCTCACTCCTGAAGACAAACAAGCGTTACATGGTTATTGCGAATGGAAAATGTGCTAACAAGTTCTTGCGGTCTAAAATGGGGAAACATGTTGTAGTGCTATAAAGATATTGATGATATCTTCATGTTTTGTCAATATTCTTATGATTAATGATATTTTTATAGTTTTATTGAGACGTATTCCACATCCCTAAATTCACTGGTTTTTAATAGATTCAGAAAGATGTTCATCCGTCACCACAATCTAATTTTAGAACATTTTTAGCACCCCCCAAAAGAAACTCTGTACCCATTAGCAGTCACTCCCCGTGTCCCCCAACTCAGTCCCAGGCAACCACTGATCTACTTCCTGTCTCTATGGATTTGCTTAATCTGGACATTTCATATAAAAGAAATCATATAATATGTGCTTTTTGGAGATTGGCTTCTTTCACTTAGCATAATGTTTTCAAGGTTCAACCATGTTGTAGCTTGTATCAGTACTTCCATTCTTTTTGTGGCTGAATAATATTCCATTATATGGATATGCCACATTTTATTTATCCATTCATCAGTTATTGGGCATTTAGTTTTTTACCCACTTACTGGCTGTGATGAATAATGCTGCTCTGAACATTTGTGTGCAAGTTCTTGTGCAGACTTCTGTTAGCATTTCTCTTGGGTATATCCCTAGGATTAGAATTTCTTGGTTACATGGTAACTCTATATTTAACCCTTCGAGGAACTGCCAGACTATTTTCCAAAGCGACTGCCCCATTGTATGTTCCTATCAGCAGTGTCTGAGGGTTCCAGTTTCTCCACACCCTCATCAAACTTGTACAGCAGCATGTTACTAATTTTCCATGTTTATACTCAAGTACTCCTGCCATCTGCTGTGTTTTACTATTTTCAGGGATTTTACCTCCAGTCTTCTGCCAGGATGAGAGAGGGGCAGTCACCAGCAATGTGGAGTGGGAGGAGAGAATCTATTTCTCAAAATAACTTTCAACCTAATTTTTGTCTCCCCACCTTCACCCTCATTTCTAGAGGTGCCTGGTGTCACCAATTCCTGAGCCTTTTGAATTGTCATTGTCTTCCACTCTATCAAGTTGGCTCTAGACTTTCCCCACTTCCAGTTTAGGATTTGACTTTCTCAGGTCTGTTAAGGAGTTAACACTTGTCTATCTGTTTTCTAGCTTCCAGGTTTTTGATGTTGTCTCCTAGCCTATTCTTTCTGTCCTAGGTCTTTTCAAAACATCCCCTTAGGGGAGCAGGTGTAGTTCAGTGGTGGAATACCTGCTTCCCATGTACGAGGTCCCCCGTTTAATCCCCGGTACCTCCTTAACAAAAAAAAAGTAATGGCAAACTATCCCCTTAATATAGTTTTAAGCAAGGTTTTAAGAGGAGCAAAATTAGATATTTGGACTCAGACCACTCTCTTTGCCTGAGAATCTGATGACCATCAATTTTTTTTTTAAAGATTTATTTATTTATTTATCCCCCCCTTGCTGCCCGCGTTTGCTGTGTCCATCTGCTATGCCCCCTCCGCGTCTGCCTATCTCCCCCTTGCTGCGAGGTCCCGCTGCATCAGCCCACCGTGCCGCGCGGGCCGGCCTGCCCTCACAAGGAGGCCCCCAGAAGCGAACCCGGGGCCTCCCATATGGTAAACGGGAGCTCCATCGATCGAGCCACACCCGCTTCCACCATCAATTTTTAAAATACCAAAAGAAAGGCATAGAAATGTAGTGGAAGCCTGCCTTCTCCTCACAGCCTTTTCTCATCTTGGGTTCCACTATTCTGTAGCCCCTCAACTTTGGTCTTAAATCTCTGGGTATTGTTTTTGGTCTCCTTTGTGGCCTTCTCTTCTCTCTCTGTTCCCTAAATGATAGGGACCTCCAGATTCCGGTCATCTGTTCTCATCTCTGGCCTTCTCATCCTTCAGGACCTCAAAAGCCACCATCTCACAATGCCCTTCCAGGCCATGCTTTCTAAACTACTTCCCACTCACCTCCGCCCCGTCTTGTCTTCCTGATTGTGGCCTTCTTAGCACTCGTCACCATCTGCAGTTAAGATGTCGATTTACTTGTTTATTTTCTGTCTCCTCCCATGAGAATGTAAACTCCGTGAGGGTAGGGACTGCATCTGTCTTGTTCACTACTCTATCAAACAGTGTCTGGTACATACTAGGTGCTCAATAACACTATCGGAATCAACGACTAAAAGCTCTGGCCTCTGCCTGTACTTCTCCACCTCTGTCTTTCACGTCTTCCCTCTCCCCTCCTCTACACATCGTAACTAATCATTAGCCATCCCTGAGTGCTGAGCCTTCGCTCCCCTGTGCCTTGGCATGGGCGGTTCTGCCATCCTGGAGTGGCCTCGCTGCCCTGGCAGACTCCATCTTTATTCTTGAAGCCCCTCTGCCCCCTCCCCAGGAATTCTGACCATCTCTTCTTTGGGGCCTCAGTGTGCTCAGTACCTACCTCTGTCCTTGTCCCTGTCACTCGACAGCATCCTTTAATTTGCTAAAAAGCCTGTCACTCCAACTAGACTGTGTACCTTGAAGGCAAGAACTAAATCTTATTTGTCTTTATTACTCCAGGGCCAGGAATCTAGTTAAATGTCTTGAATGAATGACTTAGATAAATTTGGTATATATAAACTCCTATGGGCAGGGGAGGCGTACACTCAAATTTTACAAACTTTAATCCTTGTTATCTGTGGACATGATTTTCTTATCCAAAAGGAAGAAGAGCTTTTGACAATTACTGGATTCATTGACAGGTATTGGTTTATTAGAACCACTTCAAGGTTTATACATATTTAAAAGAAATCCATTTGAGGACTTGAATTTTCTTAAATGCTTGGTAACATTGATCAAATAAACCCATGGTTGTCAAAACTCCTCTTTTCCAGGAACTCTATAAAAATTGACCTAGACTTTCATTCAACCCTCAGGAAATTCTGTTCTCAATTGTGCAAAAGCCACTTTCCTCAAACCACACACGAGCTGATTGCATCCCTGCATAACCATTGGATGAGTAGATGGAAGATGCCCATGTGTTCCTGATGTTTTTATACTCACCGTCTCACTTCCTGGCTCAGACCAGAATATCTTTGGACCAAAGACAGTCCAAGGGGTGGCATAAGAACATCGATCCTGCTCATTTTAGACCACATGCCTTTTTATAGTCTTTCCCATCAGAGTGCGAGTAATTAAGAGCATCCCTAGATTGATGAGTGTGCGGCATTTCCACAGAATTGCTTAGCTGGGCAAACCTTTCTTTTTCCATGTTCTCCAATTACCTCAAAGATAATGGAGGGGAATGGATGGCCATCTTAAAGAGGAGGAGTCCTTTGGCCAAGGACAATTTTCCACCACAAAATTTAATACCCTATTCGTTTATTTTAATGAACCAAACTGACACATATTTCCAGTGTAATTTGACGGTTAGGAATTGTGATGGTTGGGCTAATGTGTCAACTTGGCCAGGTAATTGTGCCCAGTTGTTTGGTCAAGCAAGCACTGGGCTAATTGTAATACAAGGACATTTATGGACTTTAGTCACCAATGAGTTTACTGCATAGATACTGATTACATCTACATCAACCAGGG
>JAQZBX010078632.1:0-14100 GCA_029593785.1 Cabassous unicinctus
TTTTTTTTGAGCTTTCTATAAAATGAAGATTCCCACAACAATGATCCTGATGTAACCATAGACAAAAGATCAGAAAACACTCATTCACTGGATTTGGAAATGCTCTGTCACACAAGTTATATTTCTCTATGCCTGAAGAAAACATGACAATCTTCTCCAACTTTTAGAAACAAGTTCATTTTCATAAATAAGCTTGGATTATAGAATTATCCAGAGTTCATTCCAAGGATGAAACCAACACCATAACTTCTAGAGGAAGGTGTTATATGTAAAGAGACTATTTTGAAGAATTATCTGTGCAATTCATATTTTAAAATTGCTTCCAAGAGTATACTTTTGATACGATTCATGAATCTTCAATTTTGCCAACTGTCTGATTTTGAGAACACTTATCAAGAATCAAAATAATTTAAAATATCATTATTACTTTTAATCAACCAAATCAATGAAACAAAGATTTAATGGCATTTTTAGTCAATAGTGCAATGAGCCAGATAATAAAATAAATGCATTTTGTTTTGGTTACTTTCCAAAGCTTTCATATGACTTTTATAATATGGCTCACATTAGTAATACAGTGACATTTATTTACATCTTCACAGTAACATAATGCCCCGAGAGAAACCTTCTCCCAGTTAAGAAAGATAAGGCTGGGTACTTAATCAGTAATGAATAGGAAAACCCTTCACTGAGCTGTTGAAACTGTTTGTTTCCAAGACTATTTGTTCTTAATTAAATTCACTGAGGAATCATCACCTAGAAAACTGAGACCTTCAACTGATATTTCAAATGATTTTATATTTTTAAAGTCTTCTCCTGGCCAATAACTGTAGGAGAATTAAGTGCAAAAACAACAATCTAACAACAAAGAAAAAATGACTTATTGAGACCAAAGACTTAAGGGAGCATGACAAAGAATATTTTATTTTCAATTAATCAACATATATTTGAAATTCTCAAAACCAATAAGGCACAAAAGTGAACAGAAAAGCTTAAGGCTTTATGCATCACAAAAGTACTTAATAGATAAGTATGGCACAGGATCATTGTTAACCAACTTCCAAAATGTTTCAGTCCAACTCAGATAATATCCATATACCAAATTCCAACTAAGAAGGTTTGTCAGAAAGAAAGGGAATTTCTTAAACTAAATACATAAATAGGAATTTGGACTTAAATTTTGAGAGAGAAAATTATGTGTAATATGAGAAAAAAACATATAAATATAAATCCAGAAATATTTGGTACTTAATTTCAGGTTCCTTAAATATAACAATGGCAGATCCTTAAATCTGAATCTGTTCACTAATCCTCCAAAAATCATAATGTATGAAACAACAGACACATAAAATTATATATAACTAAGAAATTCAGCATAACTAAGACCCCAAGACCACTATGAATTTCAAATTTTCTCTAAATAGAGAAGAAATAACAACAAAAACAAACACCAAATTCCAGCAGATATCTCTGGAGCTTATAGTGCTTGCCTGAAGGATGAGTAAAGGAAGCCTGAAAAGACAGTGGAGAAGAGGAGAGGGAAGCAGAAACTCAAGGGAAATAAACACATCCAGAACCACCTATAGAAAAATAAGTCACACTAGTTTTAAAATCGCTGCAAAGAAAGGTCTGACTGAGATTTGGTAAATCCGAGATTTAGTACAAGAAAATAGCTTGAAATTATGTAGGACTTAAGATGGTGTATTTGTTGCACACTTCACCCTCTGAATTCCAAAAAGACATTTCAATATTGAAAAAAAAAAAACTTAAATCAGTGCAATGCTAAATACAGAATCATATCACAATCAATTTAAAGAAATGCAGCTTGCCTTTCTGGCTCTAGACCTCTGAAACTTACAAAATTCTTTATCTACTTCCAATATACAAATGGACAAAGAAAGGATAAACATTTCCATTATCATAAGGAGAAACTGGGAGGTAAACATGAATTAGGACCTCTACAGTTCAGTAAACCTGCAGGACATACTTCATTAGATGTCAAAGTCTGAGAGTCATTCTTAAGATGATGGTTTATTCTTCCTGGGACCTTATGGAGACCCACACATTCCAAAAGCTTGCCCAAAAGCTATTTTCTTGTTTCCACCTTATCAAGCCTCTGGGTGTTGACCAAGCTCCAGATCTCACCCTCCAAGAGTGTTGCAGTGATTTTCACATTTTACCCAATCTTTTGGTTTGAGTCTTAGCCTCCCTAATACAGGGAAGTGAAGACAACATCTTCCCTAACATTTGGCATACAAGCCCAAACCTCTCAGAACAATGAGTTGACCACCTGGCATTCCCTAATCCATGGGGGCAGGCCCAACCTTCTCAGATCTATGGGGTGCTGACCTTATCCACCCTAATCCTTGAGGAATGTGTTCCAGCCTTTCTGTACCCTGGGGCAGCAAAACTCTCCCTGAACATTGGGTGGAAACATCCACCCTCTTCAACTGTCAGGGCAAACTCACCCTCTATGTACACATGTGTGGGGTTCCTTTCTTGGCCTAAGGTAATATCTTAATTCCAGATCTCAGTTTCCATGGTTTTCTTCTTAAAGCTATTTCTCCTTCCATCTCTCCCATCAATGCTCTTTTTTGTCCAAGCTGATTTTGGTTTTGTTCATATAGCTCTCTCAAATAGCTTGTTGGTTTAGCATGCAGGAAGCAGGTGTCCAAGCCATCAGAGAGTAAAACTTTCCATAAATCATTCCTAGATAACTGCATCTTCAATCCTAATTTACAAGTTCCAAGTTTAGTTAAGTCCTCAAATTGGGCACTATCTTCTGGGGACTTGATTTCCAGAGGCTTGGAATTTCCAGAATCAGTTTCTGGTTTCTTTGTGCCTAACAATTCAGTCCTCAGCTTATCTCGCTCATCTAGCATTTTGCTATAAGCTACAAGGAGAAGCCAAGCCACATTTTCCAAATTTAATTTGGAAAGTTCTTCAGCTAAATGCCCAGGCTTGCCATTTTCAATTTCTGCCTTCCATAATATATCAGGAGTTAATATTGTTAAGTTCTTTGCAACTTTAAAACTAAGATCTCCTTTCTTCCCGTTTCCAATAGTAGTTTCATCACTTAATTCTAAGACATAATAAAAAGTCTCTTTAGAGTCCATATTACTATCAACAGTTTCTTCAAATCAATTTAGGCTTTTTCCATCAAACATCTCACAATTCCTCCAAAAAATACCCTTTACCCATATATAAAACTGTTTCAGCATTTTGGTAGTTGCAAAAGCAGTTCCCCACTCTATGGTACCAAATTCTGTATTAGTCAGCCAAAGGGGTGCTGATGCAAAATACTAGAAGTCCATTGGCTTTTATAAAGGGTATTTATTTGGGGTAGATATTTACAGTTACCAAGCCATAAAGCATAAATTACTTCCTTCACCAAAGTCTGTTGCCACGTGTTGGAGCAAGATGGCTGCAAAGACCTGCCAAATTTCAGGCTTCCTGGGTTCCTCTCTTCCCAGGGCTTGTTTCTCTCTGAGCTCAGCTGCCATGATTGTTCTACAAGGCCAGCTGTAGGCTTTCAGGCAACCAGCTCTATCTCTCTCCCTGGGGCTCGGTTCTTTCTAGGTTCAGCTGTTCTACTCCTCTGTATGCTTACTTCCCAGGAACCAGCTCAAAAACTTCCTTGCATCCTTTTTCTCCATGTCTTTAATTCCCCAGGCTCTGCATCAAAATTCCCACTCATTCTTCTGCTCTGCCATGTAGTTTTATCTGTGAGTCCCCACCCATCCAGTCATGGCCCAATCAAAGCCCTGATCATAATTTAATCATGCCCAGGTACAGATCAGTTTACAAGCATAATCCAGTATATTTTTTTGCAATTAATAAACAATGCCCAACTGCCACAGATGGCATGGAAAATAAAAAATGAAAAATAATGCTATTTCTTGAGGAGGAGAGGATGACTAGAAACAGAAAGGTACTTTGGGGAGACTTGATGGTAGAAGAAAAGAAGGAAGCCTGACAAATATGGATAACCTAAACCTAGTCAGAGTGTAACTATCAATTTCAGATTGAGGCAAATTCAACAAAGCAAATGGTAGATAGTCTGTAATATTTTACTGTAGTAAAAGGCAAAGAACACTTGAAGAATTGTTCCAGGTTAAAATAAAATAAAGATTCACAGTAATTAAATACAATGTATAATTATGTATTTTATCCTGTGCTAGGAAAAAAATCTTATATTAAACACTATATGAATAGTTGATGAAATGGGAATGTGGACATATTTTGGGTAATAATGTCATATGAATATTTCTAAATGTGATAATTCTGTCTTTATGAAAAAAAAAAATCTCTGATTTTAGGACATACCCACTCTAGTAAGGGTCATGATGTTCTATTTAAGGGAATCAGAACAGCCAAAACTATCATTAAAAAGACCACCCTACTTTTAAACTTAGTACAAACTACAATAATCAAGAAAATTAGATACTGTTATAAGGCTAGATATATCAATGGGATATGCTGCAGAGTCTGGAAATATACCCTTGTATTTATCATCAATTCATATTTGACAGAGGGGGCAAGAAAAGTCAATTTCAGAAAGAATATACTTTTCAATAAAAATAATAGAAAAATTGGATATCCACATTTATAAAAATAAATTTGAATCTCTACCTCACACCATGTATAAAAATTAATCCAAATGGAGCAAAGACTTACATGTGAGGGTTCAACCTATAAAACAGGCATGAAACTACATACATAATACCATACACAGATCCACACAAAACCATGAAATCCCATCCAACATTGCTTCTGTCCAAGGAACCCATTTTATAGCAAAGTAGTGGATTCATGGTCATGAATTTCACTGTTTTTTCCATGTTTCCCATAAAATTATGGGATGGGCTCTATGACAGTGTTGCCTAGAAGATAAGAGACAAGGCAAAACAACACTAGTTTTCTATTCTACAGGATGTGGTGTATACTTAAAGAATGAGCTATACTTAAGCCAAGAAGAGCTCTCCTGTATTCAGAATGAGAAAATGTTAACCAAAAGTAAATATCAGAGACACCCTTTTCAATATGACACTTAAAATTATGATAACTCACTTAAGGTATTTTCAAAAATTGAAACATGGTTTGTGTAGAAGCTGTGGGGCCCACAAGAGGAAGTCTTCTACTAATGAATACAGTCCTTATTCCTTTAAATTGAAAAAAAAGAAAAACAATACTCTCCCATGATTATTTTGGTTACCCCAAGTTGATGAGATTACTGTACTGAATTGGGTACTACATCCTAAACAACAAAGGGAAACTGGATTGACTCCTACAAATGAAGGCACAGGACTAACTTCATCTGGTCTGAAATCTCATATAAGTTATATGCATAGTAAAGGACAATGAGAAACTGAGGAAAACTAATTTTGTAAAAAAGAACCAGGTTTGGAAATGGCTTTGTCCTTCTACCATACTACAGCTTTTCTCAAGTGACTCCCCCATATTCTGCTACGGGTTTAACATATTCTGAGAAAAAAAACTTCTCCCTTTTTCCATATGACCTAGGGATCATAATGATTTATCATTGTTCCTAGTCTCTGGGTACTTCTCCAATTTTTTAAATTCCGTAATCCTGCAGAACTCTTTATAGTTTTCAGGTGTTCTTTTGAAGACAGTTATCGGCTACTACCTGGCCACTGACAGCATTTTCTGTTTCAAACAATTCTTTCCCACATTAGTATTTTAATAATTTCAGAGGGTTATAGAAATATACTAGTAATCTGACTAGAAATTTAATAAATGTATAAATTTGAAACAGGAAATTCTGTTTTAATAAGATTAGTGTAGGGCAGGCTTTTTATCAGGTATGAAAAATTCTGCTATAAATCTACTAAAATAATGGGATATTATCCTAGGAATAATCATTCACAGGAAGAGTATCTAGGGATAGATATACAAATATTTGTACATCAAATACAGAAAACATGGCATAGGGAAGTAGTATAGATTTTTCAATAAATACATTTATTTATTTATTGTTTGAGGGCAGCAGAAAACCAATTGAACCAGAAAATCTTTACACACATACACACACACAAACATACATTTTCTATATTTATTTCTCTAAAACCTCCCACACACAAACATGCACATATATATATACACAAATCTTTAAACATATTTAAAAATATATAAATTAATTAAAAATATATTTATGGATTGTCATATACTCTTGAAATAGGAAAGTAGAAACATAAAGGGATATGATTGACAATTAAGCAACATTGAAATAAAAAGTATACCCTTCTACACTACAAAATACTATCAAAGAGGGAAGCAGATATGGCTCAGGTGACTGAGCTCCCACCTACCATATAGGAGGTCTGTGGTTTGGTTCCTGGTGCCTTCTAAAGAAGACAGCAAGCTGGTGTGATGGGCAGGTGTGGCAAGCTGACACAACCAGCTGACACAACCAGACACACAAGAACTAAAACATAATGAGAGACACAACAAAGCAGCGAGCAGAGGTTCCCAGTGTCTCCTCGAGAAAACGAGCAAGACAGCAAGCTGATGCAATGGGCAGCAGTGGTAAGCTGATACAACAATATGATGCAACAAGAGGCACAAGAATTAAAAACATAATGCTCTCATTACAGACACAACAAAGCAGGGAACCGAGATGGCTAAAGATTAGGCACCTCGCTCCCACATCAGAGGTCCTGGGTTCAGTTGTTGGTGTCTCCTAAAAACAAAGCATAAAACAAGTACAAACAACAAGGGGGTGGGGAGAAATAAAAAAATTAAAACAAATCTTTAAATAAAATACTATCAAAGAAAAAGTTTTCTTTTGCATTATAATACGTAAAATCTCTTTAAAATCTATATAAAGATTTTTAATATCCCAATGAAATTAGGTAAATATAGGGAAAATCAATTTGTAAAAGTACAAATGGCAAAATACTTCACTATTAAGAAAATGAATGCAAATTGTTCATTTAAAGTAAGATATAATTTTGCTTCCTTTAGGCAAAGATTATATATATTGATAAAATCTATGTTCAGTAAAGCTTTGTGTAAGCACAGCAAAAATTAAAGTTAAAGACTATTAAAAATATATAAAAAAAAATTTTATGAACTTTTCAAAAGTTCAAGAGCATTAAATGAATGGGGAAATATTTTACATTCATGGGTAGGAAGATTAACTACAACAAAGATGACAATTCTTACCAAATATAAAGACAGCATCAGTGCAATTCCAATAAAAATCCCCACAGTTTTTTTTTTTTTTTTAATGTGACAAACTGAATCTAAAATGCATATGGAGAAGCAAAAGCTCAAGATCACCATATCTCTTCAACAGAAGAATAATGTTGGAGAGTACTTGTCTTGTCAGACATGAAAAACTTATTATAAATATACTTATAGAAATGACCATAGGGTTAGAACAATTGATTAATTGACCAAAAGAGATAAAGCAGAATGAGAATCACACATAAATGAAAACTCCATATATGACATAGGGAAAGAATTGATTATTCAATAAATAATTCTTAAACAACTATTATTCTACATTGGGAGAAATGAAATAAGAAGTTAACTTCACAGTGTAAATAAAAATGAACATTCAATGGATAAAATTGAAAATTTAAAAATGAAATAAATTGAAATATCCAGAAGAAAATATAGAATATTTTCCTGGACGTAGATTACAAAAAGTTTATGCCCATTAAACATGAAAACACAGTCAAATTCAATAACAATAAGGAATGCAAAAAAACCCCACAATGAAATAACATTTTTATGCCCATCAGATTAGCAAAAATATTTTAAAAATTGACAAGTTTTGTTAAGGATATAGAGTAACAGAACAGTTACATACTGCTTTTAGTTGTGTAACTGATAATACAAAAAATTGCAGTCATCTGTAAAAGTGAACATGTAAGCACCCTACTTAACACAAAATATTTTTTTCAGGGTGTCCAAAGTAGTTGTGTTTGCAATAACAAAGACTAAAAAGATCCCGTTGACCACTGATATAGAACAGATGCATAGCCTGAGATACATTCATATTGGAATAATATACAGCAGTGGAAATGATTGGGCTACAGTGACATGCAGTCACATGTTCAAATCATAGAAAGTTAACACTAATTGATAAAAATAAGATGCAAAAAACCAAGGATTACAAAATATAATTTTAATAAGTGCAAAGAATAAGAAAATCTAAACAATATACTTTAAGGGCACAAGCATAAGCAAAATATTTTTATTCACAAAATATTCACAAAATATTCAGGATTGGGATTACTGCTGAGGACAGGCAGAGTAATGGCTTCTGAGGATGCACACAGGAAGTTTTGGTGATATTGATAATATTCTAGGTAAGAGGCTGTATTAGTCAGGGTTCTCTCGGGAAACAGAATCAACAGGAGATATCTGTCAATAATATGAGATTTTAAAAGAGTCTCTCACGCAACCGTGGGGATGCACAAGTCCAGGCTGCACAGGCAGGCTGCAAACCAGTGGCTCTGATGAAAGTCCAACGAAGGGTCGTTGATGAGTTTCTGGGAGAAGTTGCCTGTCCAACGACGAGCTGGGAAATTCTCTCTGAATGTTGAAATCACTTCCCCTTTTAAGTCATTCAACTGATTGGATAAAAGCGCCACCCATTGATGATGTAATCTCCCTGATTGATGCAGATGTAATCAGCCATCCACGCGGTAAACTCACTGGTGATTGAAGTCCATAAATGCTCTTGTATTACAATTAGCCCAGTGCTTGTTGGAACAAACACCTGGACACAATTACCTGGCCCAGTTGACACTTTAGGCTAACCGTTACAGAGGCTACCGAAATGTATGAATAAATTGTGTATATTGTTCAATATGCATGAAAAGTAATAATAACATGTACAAATAAGAAAAGCTTTAAAACTTTTTTTCTTTAGTTAGAAAAATAAGCTTTTGCTTAATAGAGATATTACACTAAAAAATAATTCCTTCAACTTCATGGTTTTGGGATGTTCTAGGATACTAAGAAAAAGTTTTGTTTTCAAAATAAAATTGAAAAACAAAATTTTCATTGAACAAATGTTACTATATCTAGATGTAAAAACCATTTAAGTTTAATGCAAATTTAAGGGAATATAATGCTTATGCAAAGTTACACATTTCTTTATTCATATTTCCAGTATCATGGAGATACAAGCAAAAGCTCTCCCTATTCTCTTAAGGATGCCCAAAATGCTTATAATAACTAGTGTGGAAAACATAAAAATATGATTACAATATGAGTTAGTATGATATTCAAGTCCAAAGTAAATTCTCTCTCCCCTAATAAAGATCTAGAAACTGATTTCATCAGCAAACATATCCCATCTAACCCAGTATCATTTTCTAACCAAATATCCTGAAATGTACATGCTTAGACACTGAGCTGAAGAACAGAAGTAATCTTAAATTAAAACTACATAATTCCTTTAGGGAAATACACTGTGCTAGGTGTGGGTGACACATTCTTATTCTACCTACAGTTAATTTTTTACACCAGAGTTTTTCATCTCATAATTTCTCTAGGTATATATTAAAGGATTCAACATGGGAGTGACAATGGTAAAAAATACACTCACAGACTTATCTATGGAAAGTTGGAAACCGGTCTAACATACATGAAAATATAGGGGACAAAATAAAAGACAACCATCACAATGTGGGAGCTGCAGGTAGATAAGGCTTTGTGCCTCCCTTCCTGACACTGAGATTTTAGGGAGTTTAGAATAACCCCATAGGAGATGAGGAGATGAGCAGAAGGATGAAGATGACCATGAAGACTAAACAACCATTGGCAACCACTGTGAGCCTATAAGGTATGTGTCAGTGCAGGCAAGTTCCAATAATGGGTACATGTCACAGCTGAAGTGGTCGATGACATTAGAGCCACTGAAGGGGAGGCTGTACACAAAAAGAAGTTGAACCACAGAATGCACAAAACCTACACTCAGGCCAACAGCAGCAGCAAGATGAATATTTTTCTCTTTATGATGGTCAAGTCATACAGTGGCTTACAGATGGCCATGTAGTGATCATAGGCCATTGATGTCAGCAGGAAGACCTCCACACCACCAAATAAATTTTCTATTTAAAGCTGGCTCATATGAGCTGGGAAGGAAATAGTCTTTTTGTCACAGAGTAAGTCTGAAATCATTTTGGAGGAAATTGCAGTGGAATAACTGGCATCCATGAGTGAAAGAAAGGTAAGGAAGAAGTACATGAGTGAGACCAGCGAGGAACTGGCAATAACAGTGACCACAATGAGCAGATTGCCAACCATAATCAGGATGTAGATGAATAAAAACAGGACAAATAATGCTTTTTGCCCCTTATGATTCTTAGTGGGGCCCAGAAGAACAAATTCTGTTACATTGTTACTGTGCCCCATTTACCCTTCCCTAAGACCTGTTTCAGAGATGAGAGCTTGGGAGAAATTGTTAACATGACTACAAACACTTCATTATGTCATTAAGCAAATCTCCACTACAGTGGCTTATACATAATAAACATTTCATAAATACTTATTAAGCTCCTCTTCCAAAAAAGCCCTATATAGTTTCTTTTGACAATTCTATTTCCACTCAGATGACTTGCCTGGACATACAAGTAAGAGGTTCCATCTCAACGTCTTAGTGGATCTTCCATATAGAAAAGTAGTCAAAAGCCCCAATGACATCCATACATTTAATAATCCCTTATTTAAAATATGCCAGCTCTTGGCAGAGAAGTCAGCAATGGCAATGAGGGAAAAGGTTCCTGCTATCAAGAGTCTTACACACTGCTGTGGAGTTAAACTTTAAACAAACAAATTGACATAGAGTCAGTCCTTTGAGTTGGTAGTATCTGTGGTGAGTGCCTTTGAAAGATGTCCATGAACCACCAAAATAATGCCTCTTCTGGAACTCTTGCTCAATACTCTGATATTCCACTATTAGAGGTTCAGTCCTTCAAGCCTAAAAGATCATTCAATTTTCATAAATTTACTAAATTTCAAGAAGCTGGAATTTGAAATGTACCAAATAGCTGAAAAATTATGTAGTACATATCAAGACTAAGTAAATAATTCAGACTAAACTTAAATGACTCCTAGCTATCACCAAGTAGTACAATAATAGCTAGCATTTTTTCAAAACATTTGGGGTGTTCTATGTGGTAAGGGGGAACATAATAGGCAATGAAAACAGTTTTATTTACAATGCTTCACAGGTCCTGAGAGTGCTCAAAATAGATCTTCAAAGACTATATTCCAAAATACAGAAGGGAAATAAATGTTCAAGCTCAGTATAAGAAGTCATGGATTTGATAATTACAGTAACTAAATAATGATTACAAGTTCCTCATTTCTTGCATACTAATTTAAGACCAAAGACATCCCTTGGAGAGAGAGCACTGGCCAGTGATGAATAATGTGGACTCCGGAGTCACACTCACTTGTTGGAATCCCAGCTTCACCACTAACTATGTGAT
Organism: Cabassous unicinctus; assembly: GCA_029593785.1. Lineage (NCBI taxonomy): Eukaryota > Metazoa > Chordata > Mammalia > Cingulata > Chlamyphoridae > Cabassous > Cabassous unicinctus. The sequence goes on from JAQZBX010078632.1 coordinate 11,475, forward strand.
CTTGGGCAAATTAATAGAACTGTCTGAACCTCAGTTTCATCATCTGTAAAATAGGAATACTAATTCTCTCAGAATTGTCTTATTACACACAAAGTGCCTAGAATACTGCCTGTTGTTATTATTATTTCTTGAATGCTTCTCTGTGTACACTGAATCAGAATAAATCATCTGGATCTTTGTCAATTTAATAAGAATTATAGACACGGTCCAGCATAAAAATAACTTATACCTATAAGTGAAGAACCCCTTTTAGGAAATAGGATAAAATTTTATGTCTTATGCATAGTAGTAATCTTTACCTGTGATGGGAGGCATGTTGAATAGAAGCAAGCAGAAGTATAGAAAAACATTGGTCCCAGACAACAGAAGTAGAGCTGAAAATCAGAAAATGAAAGAAAAGAAGGCTCAAATCTGGAAAAAGAGAAATTTTATTAACGAAATGAATACCTACATGCAATAAGATTGTTAAGGTAATTAAGTAAGACTATTATTGATTTAAAAAAAACTTACAAATTTAGGATAACATTCATGGCTCTGCCCATTAAGATTTTAACCAACAAGGCAAATGTTGGAATTTAACTTTTTGGAAATGCCAATACTAGTGCTTTCTTGCATGTAAGAGTAGAACTTTCACCATTTAGTCATTCAAACAGCATATCCCTATGGCTGCTTCTTCTCTAATTAAAAGCCTGATACTCTATCTCCCCAACCTCATCCCAAGAAACTGATACCTTCCACAAATTCCTACAAACAATGAGAGGTATACATTCCAAAGAATATATAACAAGAAAACACCTAGAGTACTGGACAACAATTGAACACAAAATTAAACCTGTGAAGAAATTTGAGTTGTCAGAAATCTCTTGAGTCATTCTATAGATTAGTTTATTAGAATATTTGGAACAAATTCAAATGAATAAACTCTCCAAGACAGTTTTCTCCCTACAACAATCCCTAGATATAAAAGACTTAGATCTTGCTAAAAAATTAGTAGAGAACAAAGCATTATTAAAAAAATAATCTGTAATTTGAAAAAAAAATCTTAAAATAAAGTGGATTATTATTTCTAATCATTAAATCTAATCATTAAATCTAATCAAGTAAATCTATAGGTAATGAAAATAGTATTTCATCCAAATAAAATGAGAACCAAACTGAGGTTATGTATTAATCTGCATGATATTGATGATGGTTAATTTCATGTATCAACTTAGCTAGGTTTTGGTGTCCAGTTGTTGGATCAAGCATGCACTGCCCTGATTACTACCAATAGGATATTTTGTGTGTTTAAATCATTAGTCACTTGATTGCATCTAGCCTGATTACATCTCCAATCAGTAAAACAGTCTGCCTTTAGTAATGAGAAAAGACTCATCCAATCAGTTGAAGGACTTAAAGATATAACTGATGATTTCAGCAGTCAGAAAGAGTTTCTATCTCTAATTCAGTCAGCCACCTTCTGCTAGGGCATACACTGAAATCTTCATGAAAGTCCCAACTTGCAGCCTGCTCTACAGAATTCAGATTTCTCAAGCCCCATGGTCATCTGACTCAAATTCTGTAATAAATATATCCTGTTGGTTCTTTTTCTCTGGAGAACTCTGGCTAATACAGTATGCCAGCAACAGCCAAAAGTAGACAATTGCTAAACTGCTGTCCGGCTCAAAGGTGGCAGACAAACTTTGAGGGGAAGAAAATCTTCCCAGTAGGCATTATTTTGAGCAGTATATCAGGTTTTCCACTTCATATGCAGTTAGCATGACTTATGGATCACCATTGACTCATGCAGCATGTTAAATAAGCGTGATAAGCCATTACATGGTTTGGATAGAAAAAAATGGAAAAAAAAATATGGAAAAGCAGTCTGAAGGAGTGGTATGCAGATAGTTCTCTCCAAATGAGCACCAAATGCAACAGTGATTGTTTTCCAGGTAAGTAAAAAGAGAATTTACAGCATAGAAGTCTCTCAAAAATCTCATCAGAAAGATCTGTCTTGTGGCTATCAGTCAGCTTTATTCACCAATCACATTGGCCAAATGGCCACAGTTGCAGAGATAAACACTATACATGGTCACCGTAATCTAACTTTCACCAAGCTGAATCTGGCTAGTCACTTCTGAATGTCCAAAATCCTTGAACCTCTAGTATGGAATCATTATCTCAGAAAACTACCCAATTACCTAGTGGTAGCTTACTTAGTTGAAATCCCTCAGTTTGGAGTTGGCAGCACCTTGTTTCCTTATATACTGGGTATGTACTTGTCTTCTCTACCTGCAATCCACTGTCCATTGCCCATCATATCCTGCTCATGACCATCTCTGATCAGGGGACACATTTTATGGTAAATAAAATAAAGCAAATGGCTCACACCATAGAATTCATTGGTATAACCATGGTCCACATCACCTAGAAGCCATTGGCTGGATTAAATGTAATGATAAATATTGTTAGCCAAGTAGGGCTGATCAGTATAGTCAAACTACAAAGTCTTAACCAATCAGTCAAATTTCTGGGACTAAACATTAAAGAAATCAGCTCATGACCATTAGAGATATTCTACAAATACTACTAAATAAATTACATTTCTTTTTTTTTAATTTTTTTTTAATTTTTATTTTTAGATGTA
>JAQZBX010078633.1:0-14059 GCA_029593785.1 Cabassous unicinctus
CCTGTTTCCTCCACAAGGTCAGCTGTAGGCGATCAGGCAAATGGCTCGCTTCTCTTCTCTTGGGGCCTTCTTTCCAACATTAAAACTGCTTCTCAAAGACTGCTTTAACTCTGTTCTTTGCTTTGCCTTTTATATTCGATTCCCCCACCCACCAAGGGGTGGGGCTCAACGCCCTACTGACATGGCCCAGTCAACGCCCTAATCATAACTTAATCATGCCCAGATTAACAGATCAATTTACAAGCATGATCCAATTACATTTTTGGAATTCATAATTACATCAAACTGCCAAACTGTAACAGCAGGTAAAAAAAGCAAAATAGAGAAACAACAAGATAGGTATCCCTTCGTTTCTCATTCCCTTCACAGCTAAATTTCTTGAGTTTTCCCAGCTCACTTTTCCCTTCTACGTCTCCTCCACTTCCTTCTTGTAGTAGTCAGTTCAGCTATTGCCACAACAATGAGGCAAAATCCAGTGGCTTACAACCACAGGCATCTCTTTACCTTGTTCATGGGTCTGCGGTTGGCTGGGATGGCTTTGCTTCAGTGTGGGCTTTTGTCTGCTCCACTGTCTCTTATCTTCCTTGGAGAAGCAGCTCCCCAGAGCTACTTGTTCTTCTCATCTGATACCTCTTGAGGCACACTGTCACTTGTGCTCACACTCCACTGGTCAAAAGATGTCTAGCAGGGAAATATACTCCATCTGCTCTCACATACTGCAAGGTTACATGGCAAGAGGGTGTGGAGAACTGAGAAAAGCAAACCATTTTACCACAATCTTCATCTGGTTTCTGCCCTGCTGTGCCATCAGGGTCAACAATAACCCCACAGGTGCCAAATCCAACACGTATCTCTCAGAAGATGGGGAGGCCAGCAGGGGCCGGATCATATAGGACCTTCTAGGCCATGCTTAGGAGTTTGGATTTCATTCTAAGTAGTAGAAGAAGCCATTTAATGGTTGGAAATGTGAAAAAAAGTTTTCTTTTTTTACAATGCAATTCTGGTCAGTTTTAAACTTTTAATGACTGTCCCATTGCCTAGAGGAAAAGGTTATGCAATCCTTGTATGGCATTAGAAGCCCTCCATTATAGGCCCCTGACCCAATGTCTCCTGTCACTGCACTCTATTATTTGCATGCTTTGTTCTTACAATGTAGAGCTATTTCTGATTTATTTTAGATTGGATTCTCCTAGCAGTACGCTAGAATCAACAGTAGCTGGCTTTGGTGAGAAAGCATCTCTGACGGTGCCTTGATTGGGACATTTCGTGGCCTTGGAACTGGAAGCTTTTACCCCTAATAAAATCCCTTTTATAAAAGTCAACACATTTCTTGTACTTTGCATTGTCAGCCCTGTGGCAAATGAAGACAGGTATTATTTTGTAAAGTTGAACATATGCATATATTCCAGACCAGAAATTCCACTCCTACATAGATATCCTTGAGAAACACTTGCACTTGTTTACTTATTCAGGAGACATGAATAAAATGTTCATAGCAGCAGAGTTCATAGTAGGACAAAAGGGGAAACAACCAGATGTCCATCAGCAGTAGCATAGATAAACTGTGGTATTCATAAAATGAAATCCCATACAGCAATGAAAATGAGTGGACTCTAGCTACACTCATCAACATGGGTATATCTCAAAACTATACTGCTATCCAAAAGAAGCAAGTCACAAAAGAATAGACATAATATCATCAATATAAACAATATATTAGATAAGGATACAAACATTGGCGGAAAAGTATGAAAAGGAAGAGGATGATTAATACAAAATTCTGCAGAGTGGTTACCCCTGAAGTGGGGAGAGAGGTAGATGACCACAAGGAGGATGCTCAAGGCACTTCTAAGGTACTGGTAATATCCTATTCCGTAGCCTGGAGTGGGCACATATAAGTGCAAATGTTATTATTCTTCAAACTGTGAATATTAGTTCTACACTTTCTGTTTCTATGATATATCTAACACCCGAAGAGAAAACCTTATTATAGGTGAGAATATGGAGCAATGGAAACTTTCACTCATTGCTATGAGGAGTATAAATTGGTAAAACTCTTTTGGAGAGCATTTCACAATATCTAGTAAATTTGAGGGTGTGCACAGCCTGTGATCTAGAAATGCCTTTTCTAGGTATGTATTACTTCAAAGCAGTGGTTTTCAAACTTTCTGGCCACAACCTCTTATTAAAAAATACATTTTACATTACAATAAAGTACATTATATATATGTACATATGTATGTATACATGTGTATATATACGTATGTATAGATATACACAGACACACATACATACACCTACTTATGTGTGTTTGTAAAGTTGAGACAAAAATTTTGCAAAAAAACAGTTCCTATCCTTACTACATGCAGCACACTCTGATCTTTTCTATTCCTGTCTATTTTATTTCACTAAAGGTCTCAACCTTTACATTTATTCCAGCTCACTAATGGTTCACAAACTATAATTTGAAAAAGATTGCTCGAGAGAAAATTTTGCACACAATAATATGCAAAAGAACGTTGACTGCAGCATTGTTTAAAATTAGTAACTGGGGGGAAGCAGGTGTGACTCAGTGGATAGAGCCCCCGTTTACCATATGGGAGGTCCGGGTTCGCGTCCCGAGGCCTCCTTGTGAGGGCAGGCCAGCCTGAGCATATATGAGAGGCCCCGGGTTCGCTTCCCGGTGCCTCCTTGTGAGGGCAGGCCGGCTCGCGTGGCGCCGTGGGCTGATGGGGCAAGACCTCACAGCAAGGGGGACATAAGCAGACACAGAGAAGACACGCAGCGAATGGACACAGCAGCACAAGCAGCAAGGGCGGGGGATAAATAAAATAAAATAAAATAAATCTTAAAAAAAAAAAAAATTAGTAACTGGAAACAAATGAGAATATTCACATAGTGGAACACTATGTAGCAATTAAAGTAGATAAACTAGAGTTTCACAAAATTAACAAAATGTTGAGTGAAAAAAGCCAATTGCTGAAGCATATGTACAGTGTGATACTATTTATAAAGTCTTGAACATGAAAAACGTGTTGTTTATAAATACCTCCATTTGTAGTAAAAGTCTACAACATGCATGGGGATGCTAACACATAACTCAGGATAGTGTTTTCCACTGGAGGGAGGGGAATGGGATCAGGAAGAGGCAAAACAGAGATTTAAATTGTATCGTAAGGTTTTTGTTTCTTAATCTGGGTTGAGGGTATATGTGTATATATTATTTGTTTTTTAATTGTTTATTGCAGGGGTTGGCAAACTACTACCCATGGGTCAAATCTAGTGCGCTTTTTTTGTATGGCCTATGAGCTGGGAATGGTCTTTACAATTTAAAATTGTTTTTTAAAAAATGGAAAGAAGAATAATATTTCAGGATGTGAAAATTATATGAAATTCAAATTTCACTGCCCCTAAATACAGTTTTAGTGGAACACGGCTGCACTCATTCATTTATGTATTGTCTATGGTTGTTTTCACGCTACAACAGAAGAGTTGAATAGTTGCAACAGAGATCGCGTAGCCTGCAGAACCTAAAATATTTACTATCTGGCCCTATCGTGCCAACCCCTGGTTCATTGCATGACTAATATATTTCATAATAATAAAAAATATGGTATTAAAGAAAAACTCCGGAAGTAATTCTACCATCTAACAAAAATTGCTTAATTTCCCATGTTTTCTTCCAGTCTTTGTTCACACATTTTTATGTATTTTTATTGAAATCATGTAGCAGTTTGATATTTTATGAATCCCCAAAAGAGAAAGATAGTTTGCAAACTAATTTATTCTTCTGGATGTGATACCTTTTGATTGCATTAAATTCCGTTGAGGGGCCTTTGATTAGATTTCTTGATAAAAATCACTTTAGGTTTTGGATTGGACTACATCAGTGAGGTGTGACTCAGGTTGTGGCCCCGTCCCCTTGCTGGGTCTGAAATAAATGGACTCACACAGACGGAAACACACACAAAAAAGAGAACTGCCATGTTTGATTCTGCCATGTGAGAGAAAAGACTCCAGGTTTGACAACAGCTGAACTGCAAGGACAGAAACTCTAAGAGACAAGCTCTATGCCAGTCTACAGCTAAGTCTGGAAGAAGCTGGGCTCATGGAGCCTTAAGAGGAAGAAGGAAGGAGAGACCAGTCAGAGATAGCCCGCCATCTTGCTTCAACATGTAGCACCAGACTTTGGTGAGAAAGTAGCCTTGAGATGGACTCTTTTAGGCCTTGTAACTGTAAGCTTTTACACCATATAAATATCCTTTATAAAAGCCAACAGATTTCTGGTACCTTGCATCAGCACCCCTTTGGCTGACTAATGCACCACCCTATTATTAACACTGCATTAATGTGGTACATTTGTTACAATTCATGATTTCAATACTTTTTGATGGCATAATGTGTTCAAGTTTATAAACCATACACTATAATTTGTGTAACTACCACCTCATTTTTAAACCTTTATATTGTTTTCATTTTCCCTCTATTTATTATTGGTTATAAGGTGTTTAGTTTGCCAAAGGGCTGCCAATGCAAAATACCATTTTCTTGGCCCTCATTAAGCATCTGGGTGGTGACCAAGCTCTAGACCTCACCCTCCAAGAACACTGGATGACAGCCACACTTTCCCCAATCTCTGGGGGACAGTGTCAATGCCCTTAGTACAGTGAGGTGGTGGCAACATTCTCCCTAATCTCTGGCATACAGGCCTAACCCCCTCAGACCAGTGGGGTGGTAACCTAACTCTCCCCACCCACCAGGGAATGAGTTCCACCCTCTCTGTAGCCTGGCATAGCCAAACTCTCCCTGAACAACAGGCTAGAACATCCACCCTCTTCAAATGCCAGGGCAAACTCAACCTCTCTGTACACATAGATGGGGTTCCTCTCTTAGCCCAAGGAGATGTCTTAATTCCAGACCTCAGCTTCCATGATTTTCCTCTTAAAGCTGTTTTCCCTTCAGTCTCCCCTCCTTTTAGTACAGGCTGACAGTGATTTCATTCATACAGATCTCACAAAAAGCTTGTTGGTTTAGCATGCAGGAAACAGGGGTCCAAGTCATCAGACAATAAGACTTTCCACAAGTCCTTCCTGGAAAATTGCATTTGCAATCCTGACTTACAAGTTCCAAGTGTAGTTAAGTCTTCACATGGGCCACTTCCTCTAGGGGCTTGTTTTCTGTAAGCTTGGAATTTCCAAAATCAGTATCTGGTTTCTTCATGCCCAACAATTTATTTCTCAGTTTATCTCTTTCCTCTTGCATTTGGCTATAAGCTGAAAGGAGAAGCCAGGCTGAACTTTCCACATACACTTTGGGAATCTTCTCAGCTAAATGTCCAAGCTCGTTATATTCAAATTCTGCCTTCCATCTAAAACCAGGAGTCAATTTTGCTAAGTTCTCAGCAACTTTAAAACATATCGCCTTTCCTTCAGTTTCCAATAATTGTTTCATCATTTCCTTCTAAGACCCCACTGGAAATAACTTTAGGGTCCATATTCCTACCAACAGTCTCTTCAAAGCAATCTAGGCCTTTTCTATCATGCATCTCACAATTCCTCCAAAAAGTACCCCTTACACATTTATAAAACCATTCCAGCATTTTTGGTAATTGCAAGCAGCATGACCCCACTCTCCTGGTACCAATTTCTGTTTTAGTTTGTCAAAGGACTGCTGATACAAAGTACCAGAAATATGTTGACTTTTATAAAGGGCATTTATTTGGGGTAAAAGCTTACAGTTCCAAGGCCATGAAAAGTACAACTCAAGACACCGTAAGTGGTGCTTTCTCACTCAAGTTTGCTGCCGCATGTTGAAGCAAGATGGCAAGCGATCTCTGCCTGGTCTTGGCCTTCCCTTCCAGGCTGTACCGTCTCCCGGAGCGCAACTGAGGGCAACCAGGCATAGGGCTTATCTCATGCTAGGCCTCTTCTTTCAGGCTCGGCTGCTCCACTTTCTTCCCAATTTCAGCTGCATGCTATCAGGCAAATGGCTCATCTTTTCTTGAGCTGCTCCATGGGCCCAGCCTCTTGGGGCTTCATGCTAACCAATCCTCTAGTCCTCTCTCTCCTGGCATAGGGCTTGTCTCTTAGGGCTTCTGTCTTTGCAGCTCAGCTGTGGGCAAACCTGGAGTCTTTTCTCTCACATGGCAGAATCAAACATGGCAGTTCCCTCTTCTCCCCCTTGTGTCTGTCCGTGTGAGTCCATTTATATCAGACCCACGAAGGGGGTGGGGCCTCAACCTGAGTCACGCCTCATTGACATAGTTTAATCCAAAGCCCTAAAGCAATCTTTTTTTTTTTTTTAGGTTTATTTCTTCCCGCCTACCCCTCGTTGTTTTGTGCTCACTGTCTGCTCTCTGTGTGTTCTTCGGTGTCTGCTTGTCTTCTCTTTAGGCAGCACCGGGAACCAATCCTGGGACCTTCTGGAGTGGGAGAGAGGCGCTCAATCTCTTGTGCCACATCAGCTCCCTGGTCTGCTGCATCTTTTATTGTCTCTCCTCTGTGTCTCTTTTTGTTGCATCATCTTGCTGCACCAGCTCTCCACTCAGGCCAGCTCACCTCACAGGCCAGCTTGCCTTTCACCAGGAGGCCCTGGGAATAGAACCCTGGACCTCCTATATGGTAGATGGGAGCCCAATCACTTGAACCACATCCATTTCCCCCTAAGGCAATCTTAACAAGAAATCTAATCAAAGGCCCCTCAACTAAATTAAATGTAATTAAATGGTATCACACCCAGAGGAACAGATTAGTTTACAAACATAATGTTTCTCTTTTTGGAGTTGATAAATAATTTCAAATTGCCACACAAGGCAAAGAACTTCTTTGTGCACAGAGCTTCCCCCTCTTTTTTTTTTTTTTTTTTTAAATGAAAACTCTTTTTTTAAAAATTAACTTTATTTATCCCCCCCTCCACCCCCACTTGCTATCTGTGTCCATTCGCTGGGTGATCCTCTGTGTCTGTGTCTGTTTCCTGCCCTCTCTTCTCATCCTTCTCCTCCTGTCTTCACTGGGATTCAATTCTAGGGACCTCCGATGTGGGAGAGAGGCACTGTGCCACTTGCACCACCTCAGTTCCTGGTTTCCGGCACGTCTCGTCTTGGCTCTCTCCTGTGTCTCTCCCTTGCTGCGTCATCATCTTGCTGTGTGGCTCGGCCAGGCCTGGTTTGCTGTGTACATGCACGCAGGCTGGTGGCTCACCTGCACACCTTCTATTTTTATTTTACCAGGAGGTCCTGGGGAGCGAACCCAGGTCCCTCCACATGGCAGACGGACACCCAACCACTTGAGCCACATCCGTGCTTCCCCCCCGCCCCGCCGTGACTTATGTATTTAGAATAAATTCCTAGGAATGAAATGTCTAATCTTCCTCCCATGCCCCAAATTCTAATCACTCTCTGTTCCTCTCTTTATTCCAATAACCTCTTGCTTCTTCAGTCTGTTGCATATCCCTTTGCTTTCTTCAGCATAACTGATTTCTGAAAAAGCTCTCTTGTTCTTAAATTCCAGCTTGACCTCACCATCCCTTTGTCCGTGCAACATTCTACAATGCATTATGAGGGCTGTCTTTTGCCTAATTTCTTAACCTTTACTCTCATCACAGTGTCTAAATCCTTCAACTCCACTCCTTTGCTGAGGTTTAAGTCTGTCAGCCATCTCCTTGTCACTAAGTCCGAAGGCTTTTTACTCTTAAATATAAGAATGCTCTTTTTTTTAAGATTTATTTATTTACTTTATCCCACCCCCTCCCCCAGATAGTTCTTTCATCCATCTGCTCATTGTTTGCTCGCCTTCTCCAAGAGGCATCGGGACCCGAACCTGGGACCTCTCACATGAGAGGCGAGTACCCAATGGCCTGAGCCACAGCCGCTCCCCACAGGCTGTGGCGTCTGCTCGTCTTCTTTAGGAGGCACAGGGACCCAAACCCAGGACCTCCCGTGTGTTAGGCAGGCACCCAACTGGTTGAGCCACATCCACTTCCCTTTTTTCTCTATTTTTATATTCCCCATGGAGCAGCTGCTCTGAAATGACCTCTCTACTGCTCTTTAGGCCTTTCTCTTTCTTTTCCTGCACGTCCCTACTCAGGTCTTATCTCTTCCATAAAATGTTCCCTAAGGGTTAGGATATGTCTACCTCTTTTTAGTCCACATCCAACCCCATGCATATCCCATTCCCTTAACTCTACTTTGCTCCATTCTAAGTTGTTTTATTTTCCTCATGAATGAATATGAAGTTAAGGAGGGAAAGGTAAAAACTTGCAGTCAGACAATGTGGAGTGTCTTCGACTTATAGTTTCAAAATATTAAACCCTTCAGACAAATTCAAGGATAACAGAGCCACACAGTGCTATTAACAGATGATCTAGAAAGTGAGGTCCACAGTTCAGAAGCATCAGTGTCACCTGGGAGTTTTGGAGAAATGCAGACTTATAGGCTCCATCCCACACCTCTGAATCAGAATCTAACCAGTTAACAAGATCCCCAGGTGATGTGAATGTACATTAAATCACAAGACACACTGGTCTGGTGAACCATATGTGCTTGCCACTTGAGAACCTCCATCAAAAGGCTCCAAGGACCACTTGGGAACCTTAAACTAGCGAGTTTCACCTCTAGTTGGGGAAAGTTTGGTGTAAATCTGGCTGCCACAGGGGATGGAGACAGAAAACAAACAAGTACCCTTTCATGGACAGTGCTGATTTGATTGCTCTTCTAGGTAGGTAGGTGGCCTCCCTCCCTCATCACTCCAGGTATATTCCTCTGAAGCTGTAAAAAGAGAAGTTTCCCAAGAGAAGAAGCCTGTTCTTCAACCAAGGGTTTAGCCAAGCTTATAGAATCTTTGGTAAAGTAGACACATCCTACTAGGAGTTAGGCAACATGGTTTCTATAATCATTCCCAACCAAAAATGTATATGAACAACATAGAACCAGAAGACATAAACTGTTTACACTCTTCAATTTCTCACTCAGTAAATATTTATTAAGGACCCACTGTGCACCAAACACTACTCTAAGTGCTGGGGATACAGTGGAGAACAAAACGATTCCACTGCCTTAGTGGAGTTTACATTCTAGTGGATGGAAACAGACCACAAACAAGTACATAATATGGCAGGTATTCACACGTGCTATTAAGAAAAATAAAGTGGGTAGAGCTGCTATTTTAGATGGATGGCCAGGGAAGGGCTCTCTAAGGTGAAGACATTTAGGAATATGCTAGAATGAAACACAGAAGCAAGCCATCCAGATATCTGGGGGAAGAGAATTCCAAGAGAGAAAATGGCCAATGCAAAGGCCTTGAGGTAGGAACAGCAAAAAGGCTGGTGTTAGCAGAATAAGTAAGGAAGAGCATGGAATGAGATGAGATTGGAGAGGTGGATGGAACCAAACCATGTAGAGTCTTTAAAGATCTTGGCTTTTATGCCAAGTGTGATGGCAACCATGGCAAGGTTTTGAATAGAGGTGAGGCATCATCTGACTTATTTTAAGAGGCTCTCTCGGTGGAGAATAGACTGTAGAGGGGCAACAGTAGAAGCAAAGAGGCTTAATAAGAGGCTGATGTAATGGTCCAAGTAAAGATGTAGTTGGTTTATATTAGGGTGGTCATGGTGGTAGTGGTGAGAAAAGTCTAAAATTTTTAAATTTCCCTACCAAAGACTAAAGACTATTTAAAAAGTTATGTCAGGGAGCAGATGTGGCTCAAGTAGTTGGGTGCCCACCTCCCACATGGGAGGTCAGGTTCTGATCCCACATATGAGGTCCCAGGTTTAATCCCTGGCCCCCATTACCTTAAAAAAAAAAAAGTTACGTCACCAGGAGACTGGGTTTTTTTTTGTTTTTTTTTTGGTCTTGAATAGGAAACTGGCTTAGATGTAGAAAACAAAGTAATAATAATAGGGCTTCTTTGGGTTGAACAATGTTAACAGCATCCCTTCGGAATTAGTGTTATTTAACATTTCATAAATGGTTAAGAAAAAGGAATACTATGAGACACATTTAGGCACACAAATTATACTCTGCTTTCTGCATAATGAACTGTCAAGTCAATAGGGACATCTTCTGGAACATTTCTAAAGCAATGTGAGGATGCTGGGAAATGGCAGGTGTCTTGCCACGTGGATAAGTGTAAGGCAGTGTATGTAGGGAAAAACAATTCAGATGATAAATTTAATGTCATAAACTCTGAACTGCCAGTTACTGCCAAGAAAAGGGATCTACAAGTCACTGTAGATTATTCCTTCAGGACATTAGCTCTTCTAAAATCCAAAAAGGCCAGCAAAAGTTCTGAATGTCCAGAATAAAGAGAAGACATCAGCTTCAACAAAAATCCTCAGGACACCCATTTTGGGGCTCAGTGTGCAGTGCTGGTCCCTGCATCCTAAGAAAAGGAAGAGCCAGAGAGAGGCAGCTAAAGTGACTTAAAAGATAGAGGAGCTTTTGTTTAATGGATTAAATGCCCATAAAGGTGGCTATCTAAGAGAAGAGAAGAGAAAAGTCTGTAAAAGCATGAAAGATTCAGAGGGAGTTAAAAATAACCCTTTTCATACAACCCCATAATTCTAAAATTGGGGGGACAAAAGAAGCTTGACAATGGGCGTAAAGTCTATGTAGAAAGAGGCCATTGAAAACATATAAAAGAAGGTCCTTCTTTAGACAAGAGGTCCTTAAGTGCACTCCAATATGTATTCCAGGCATGTACTCCAATATATCACAGGTGGTAACAGTTAGGGTGGGGGTAACCAGCCCACTTCAACAATCTGGTAAAACAAAACAAAACAAAACAAAACAAACAAACAAACAAACAAAAACACCTACCCTGGACCCCTCTCCATCCTGTAAATCACCATGATATACAACCAGGGAAACTAAAAGAGAGCAAAACAACCAACAAGACATTCAAAGGATTCAAAATAATATTAAAAAATCTCATTCTGTGTCAAAATTAGATTGAAAATAAATTCAAGGGTGAACAATTTATAACAGTGTAATAAGGGAAATTAAGGATATTTGGGGATACATCCTTATCTCTGTGATTCACACCGTAGTGAAGAACCATGACCTTGTAAGGATTAGTACGTGGTAATCTGAACTGTAAGGATAAAGTAAGAAAGGCATTCCCTAAACACTGGTTTTCAGCATCTGGGTTCTCCTAGTTAGAAAGTCAGAATTATTGAGTGAAACAGGGATTAGATCATTTGAATTTCACCCACAGCACAAGTCCTTTCACAGTGATCAATTAACAGAGGCCGGGGACACTGATGAAACAACCGTTACTCACGTGTTGAACAGTTAACTCGGTTATCGGATCCGTACTGACCCTCCTTTACAGATAAATAAGCGGGGTCCAAACAGAACCTGGAAGAGGAAGGTACTAATCAGAGTGTCCCTGAGCTGGGAGATGTTAAAAACGGGCCATAATCAACACATGAGCCCTTGACTTTTAGGTCAAAGATTTATATACATATATATACATATACACACACACATATATATACAGATCATGCTCTCTCCTTCCAAAAAAAATTAGACTCAAGAACGCAAGAGACCTCATTCTCCCCAAAGAAAACAGACCCTTTCATCCTTCTCATAGGTACCCTTTCTTTACCTGCTTCTCCTACCCTCCCGGAGGTAAGAACTTTCCGCCCCGCCTTCTTGCTTGTTCTGGCTCCGCCTTCCCGGTCCACCTGTATGCCCAGCCCATGACGTTACCCGTCGGCTTCAGGGGCATGCAGGAATCGGGCTCCCCATTGGCCCGCTCGTCCACAGCCTGCGAAGCCCACCAATGGCAGCGGCTCTGGGTGGAGGGGCGCCCACATCCAAGATGGCGCCCCCAGGAGCTGGGAGCGGGTGACCGCCGGCGGGGAAGCGGCCTGGGTTGGCCCTCCGGTTGCGGGGTCTGGGGGCGTCTGGCCGGGTCCCCCCCTGGCCCGCCTACAACGCCTACCCCGGGCCAGAGCAATGGCCGCCGAGAACAGCAAGCAATTTTGGAAGAGGAGCGCCAAGCTGCCGGGGAGGTGAGCCCAGGACCCTGAGAGGGAGAGGAGATTGGTCCAAACCCCTCCAGATGCTAAACCCTAAATCCCGCGGGCCTGGGGCGCCGCCGAGCCCGGAAGGCTAGTTTGTGGAACCCACGCTGGCAGTGGAGTGGGGGGGGCTACCTGGTGGCGGCAGGGCAGCTGTCAGGCACAGGAGCTGGGGAACGGCTGAGTGTGGGAGCACACTCGGGTCTGGGGACGGAGGTTTCTGAAGGGGCTGCGCTCTGAGCAGACCCGACGTAAGAGGAAATGGAGTGTGGTGAGTAGCCAGTGTCAGCCCTGGGTTCGGAGGGCCATCCCCAGAGCTGCTTCCCACTTTGAAGAGAACTCCCTTTCGGGGGTCGCCACCATGCACAGGTGGTTGCTTGCATGAGGATAGCCCCTTCCCTTGTTCCCTCAGCTCGGCACGTACGAATCTTTCTCCTGGACTTTTAAAAGGTCTGGTAGGAGCTTGCGCGCCTGCTGGGGCACAGAAAAAGTGAAGAAAATCCTCAAACCCGACCTTACTTTATCTCGAATTGGTTCTTTCCCGTTAGGAATTATTACAAGGTGACCCCAGAATCGGGGCTATTTCTTTGGCATTTTCCAAGGATTTGCCCAGTGCCTAGAGACCACCCCTCGTCCCCTCGTCCCCCGTGTTGTAATGTTCCTATGCAAATGTACTGAATCTAAATTCTTCCATCTTCAGTTTAGTGGGAGAGCAGACCTTCTAAACTACTTTTTTTTTTTTTCCTTTTTGGAGTATGCTGAGACTCAATAATTGTGCATCCATCAGTCTGCTGTTGGCTTGCAGTTTCAATTTGTTTTAGGCAGAGTCCTGAGAAATGTAAGAAGTGTGTTTCAGTCGTGAACTTAAGATTTCTGCCATCCAAGGTCTATTTGATAATGAAATTCACGTTTGGTTGTGCCCCATGTGCTACCTTTCCTAATTGATTTAAGTCTTTTCTTTCTGGAATAATCCTTTGAACTTGTAACTTTTTTAGCATGAGAGAGAAATAGAGGGCCAGTGGTGGCTATATAGCAGTCTAATTTTATTTAGGATCTTGTTAGACCTATAGGAAATAGGATGGGAATCGGCTTTTAGCAATACATTATTAAAGTAATGCAAGGGAATGCAAAGATAGCTTCAGATTAAAGTGCTGTGGAATTCCAGTGTTAATATTAGTACTAAAGACATTTGACGTTTTTAGATAAGCACTACTTCCTGCCAACTGATTCCTTTTCCTTCCTGATCTAGTGAGCTCTCCAGTTGTGCTAACTTCTGTTCTCTGGGGTTTTCCATAGTGAGATCATTAAAATTTGACATCCTAAGATGATAATCAGAATCAATGGGAAAAGTGTTAAATCAGGAAGAAGTATATGAGATGTGGGATGTGGCATGGTCTTTTATGCCTACTAATTGCTGGTTGCTAGTAATGATCTTTTGTTTTCCATATTTCCTCTTTTGGACTATAGGAACAGTCAACTTGTTGAAAGCACTGCTTTTGTGAGATAGAAAGAGGAGTCTTTATTCAGTTTTTTGATGTGTGACTTTTTCATTTTGAAGAGGAATATTGAGGGATAGAGGAGAGAACATTTGATTTCAAAAAGACCTGGATTATTATTTGGACTCTCTTGCTTACCTGAGTTACCATGGACAAATACTTTGCTTAATCTTTCTAGGCCTCAGTTTCCTTATCTATAAAATGAGGATAAGAGTTATTGTGAGGACTATGGGGGGCGGATGTGGCTCAAATGGTTGGGTGTCCGTCTCCCATATGGAGGGACCTGGGTTCTATCCCCGGGACCTCCCGGTAAAATTAAAAAAATAAAATAAAAGAGTTATTGTGAGGACTAAATGAAATACTGTATTTATAAAGAATCTAGGACAGAGTTTATTTAGCACATTATAGTTGCTCAATAAATAGTAATTATTAACATTACTATTAATATTAGAGCAAGTAAACCTATAAAAGCATGTTTCTCAAGTTCTTTAGGACTAGTTATTTGTCTTCATTGCTTATTCTTTTTTTTTTTTTTTTTTTTT
>JAQZBX010078634.1:0-14093 GCA_029593785.1 Cabassous unicinctus
GGGGGTGATGTGTGGGAGCCCTGTATGATGTTATGCATGTTTGTTTTGTAAGTTCACGATGTTTACTGAACACTTACAGTTTATGTATGTTCATGTATGAATGATATACTTCAATAAATTGTTTTTAAAAAAAACAAAAGGAAAAGATCTCATTTAAAAAAATTAATGAACAGATAGTTCATTGAAAATGTACAGATAACAAATACATGAAAAGATGTACAACATCACGAATCATTAGACAATTCAAATTAAAACCAAACATACCATTAGAATGGCTAAAATGTTTTAAACTGACAATAGAAATTACGCAAATTGAAAAAAATATATGAGTGTGTGTGCATGTGTGTGGGTGTGCATGTGTAGGGAGAAAGAGAAAATGAAAAAGGAAAAGTGGCTAAATGTTAACAATTGGTGAATCTGAACAAAGAGTATATGGGATTTCTTTATAACATTCTTGCAACTTTTCTGTCAGTTTGAAATCCTTTCAAAATAAAAAGTTAAAAAAAAAAAAAGACAAGTGATTAACAAAGAATCCACTAGTGAACACTGAGTATAGACCTCCTCTATTTAAAAATAAACAGTTTTTGTAATCTATAGTTTTTAAAGTAGATTTTGAAAAACTTAAATCACCATTATCTTAAAGTCACATATACTGTGAAAGTCACTGCAGTTATAACCTGTGTTTTAGTTTCCTTGCTGCTAAAACAAATAGCATGCAATGGATTGGCCTAAAAAATGGGACTTTATTGGTTCACAGTGTTGAGGCTAGAAGTCTAAAATTGAGTTGATGCTGTCTCCCTGAAGACTGTGGTATTCTGGGCCAAGCTGCCAATGATCCTTGGTCCTTGGCTTTTCCATCCCATGGCAAAGTAAATGGTGCATCTCCTCCTTCCTCTTCGGGATCCCATTGACTGGCAGCTTCTGGCTGTTTCCAGTGTCTTCTCTTTCTGTGTCCAATTTCCTTTGCTTATAAGGACTTCAACCATATTGGATAAAGGCCTACCCTCATTCATTTTGGACATACTTTAAGAACATCTTCCAAGGCCCTATTTACAAATAGGTCCACACTCACAGGACCAGAGTTTGGGACCTCAACATGCCTTCTGGTGGGCACATGATTCAATCCCCAACAACATATAATATTTGACTTTATAATTTTGACATTAGTTAAATAATTCTATTTTTCTATGTGAGCAATATAAAGTCTAATTTCAAGTTTAAAAAGAAACTAACTTTTTATATAAATATTAAAAATCTACCTGCTAAAAACAACAACAACAACAAAAGAACTGTTCATGCTTAATCCATATTTCCCTCATGGCAATAACTGGTTTAAGCTGAATAACACTACCTCCTTTAGACAGGGGGTGTGCTCTTGAATTTGTCTCACTCCCCTATCACCCAGTTTGCTAAAGTAATATACATTGCCTTCCTGGTCCCTGTGGGTACTTGAGTTTGGGACCCCTGCTTATGAAATCATAAGGTGTCATTCAACTCCAGCAATCTGTGATACTAAACCATGTCACTATTTCACACAAAATTCCAGACTCCAGGAACTTCTCCCCTTTACCTCCACACTTCTTCCAGGCAAGGCTATCTTTGCAGCTCATTCAGCTATTGACATACTCTCTTATCAGAACTTCCTACTTCCCTTCTCAATCTGATCTTACTTCCACCACCACCACCCCAGCCCTTGAATTACAAAGCAATATACTGTTTTACCTGATAATCATGCTTCTTTTATTTTCTTTTAAATTAGCATCAACATAAAATCAATAATTTAACCTTTTTGTCCCTCCCCTCCAAGATTGTGAACAAAATCCCGCAAGGAGTACACTGACCCCTGTTTAAGAAACTTTGGACTAAGCTATTTCATAGTTAAGGAAGCTAACTGAAGGAAGAGTTTGTTAACAAATGGGAAGTGGTTGGTTTAAAGTCTAAAAAGGGCAACCCCAAAAAAAGATTTTTTCAGTATTACCAGAGTGCCCTGATGAGATGACATCGACACACCAGTGCCCCTGCAGGAATAGCCTTCCAATGTGATGGATCTATCAGACCATCACAGGTTAATGACATTAGCCATTTACTCTGATATGAAGTTCAAGTGATTTCCGGGTGAGGCTTTCGCTTCCCTTATAGCTTTAATGCAGGAAAAGGAAGTTCTGATTAGCTGACACAAAAATAGACTGAACGGAGGTTTTATTTCTCATCTTATTAATTATAAATGAACAAATTGACATTCTAGTTATACATCAGTGTTTTTTATAGTTTACAAAATATGGATCAGTGCCTTTGCAATTGATCCACCAGAGTACACAGGCAAAACTGAGTTTCCACAAGACAGTTCTATCCATCTGTCCCGTGGGATCTAAGCCCCTCTCAATCAGAAGCAGAGTGGGCATCACCATCCCCAAATACTCAAGAATGAGGAATGAACAAACATAAGGGGGGAATGCAACTATGGACCAAAGTAGACTTATTACTCTAGTAATGGAAAAACTTGTAACACTGATATAAAGGCAGTGGTCACCAGCATTTCTGAGGGGAGGGAGAGGGAAGGATAGGTGTAACATGGGGTATTTGGGGGACACTGGGATTGTTCTGCATGACATTGCAATGATGGATACAGGCCATTATACGTTTTGTCAAAACCTATGAAAGTATGCGATGCAAAGTGTAAACCATAATATAAACTATAGACCACAGTTAGTAGCAATGCTTCAATATGTGTTCATCAATCGCAAATAGATGTTATTAATGGGGGAAAGTGTGGGAGGGGAGGGAGTGTGGTATATGAGAATCTCCTATATTTTCTATGTAACTTTTATATAATCTAAAACTTTTTTAAAATAAAGGGAAAAAAAGAGAAAAGTTGAGTTTCTACACTTGCAATACTAAGAACCATATCCCCACCACCTGCAAAGATGTCTTTCTTGTTGACTACACATTTTTAGCACCCAAAACAGTGCCTGGCATATTGTAGATGGTCAATAAATGGATTATGGTCTATAATTCCTTAACACCAAATGGCAAAGGTGTTTTTGCCTTTACTTATTGAATCAAGTCTAAACAGTAAGCGCCATGCACTTAGAATGGTAATAGCTACTACCTCTTTGTTACCGATGGTCTTGAGATAGCTAAAGGAAGTGGGGAGGATGAGGTAGCACTCATCCCAGTTCTCCCTAGCCCATTCCACATGGATTATTTGAGTAAATACTCAACACCAGCCTCTTAAAAGTGGTCCACTGATCACAGGTGCAAAGCAGCGAGCAGTAAGGGGTTCTTCCCCCTGGGCTTGCAGAAAGTATAGCAGCAGAGATTCCTCTTGGACAATGATTGGGCCCCATTTGGGGCTCTCAGCCCTTGACTTTTATTCCAGGAGGAAGCCAAGATGCCAAGCTTTTCCTCAAAGTGTCAACAGATGCTTCCCACAGTAACACCAGATTATGATCAGGACTCAATCTATGTAGAATGTTTTTCCCTAACTCCTTGTCCCATATTCTGGAATTTGAACCCAGATTGAACAGCAATGCCCATGCTTTAATGCCTCTCAAAACTGGAGGGCCACGTTTTAATACCATGAGTTCTTTTTAGATTTTCACATTAAAAGAGTTGAATTTTAGTACCTGTTGAATGAGAAAATATGTGTAAATTTGGACAGAAATATTCATTGCAATAATACTGTGAATTTGCATGACTTAGGACCCATTGGTTTGAGAACCATTGCACATAAAAGGTAATTTATTTTTCTCTGAGATTTTCTAAGTTGCTCTGCTCATCTAGCTAAATTCTGATACTCAAAGAAACTACAGGAAATGGTTCTGATATTTTTATCTTGATAGTTTAATGAGAATCACTTTAGTACATCAATACAACATGAGAAAGCATTATTTTGTGTATTTATGTCTTATCTTGATTCAGTAAAGCCTAAGTTGACTCTAAATATACACAGGATGTAGTACAGTAAAACCATAGACAGCAGTTAATGCTTGCACTAGACACAATGTCCACTTAACTGCTTGTATCATCTTCATAAATAGTTCTATAAACACCTTGCTAATGAGTTTGGTGCTTATATGAAAGACCCCACATCATTTAAAAGTATTCTTTTTCTTTCAGTTGTAAATAGGTTTGCAGGACAGAATTCACAAATGTTTTGATTTTAAGTGTTTCATATACTACCACACTGGTGCATTCTTTCTCCAACCCCATTTAAAAATTTTATTTTTCCATTTTGAAAGTAATACATGCTAGTCATATAATAATAGATGGAAGAAATACAAGTCTCCCACTGGCCCACCATTACTTTTTTTTCTGGTCATTTTGCTATGCATAATCTTTTAAGATATACAAAAACTCATGCACATTGTTTTTGTTTTGTTTTGTTTTAGGTATTGGGGCCAGGGATTGAACTCAGGACCTCGTATGCGGGAAGCCGGTGCTCAACCACTAAGCCACATCAGCTCCCCAGAGTTGATTTTTCGTTTGTTTGCTTGTTGTTTGTTTTTGTTTTTAGGAGGGACCAAGAACTGAACCTGGGACCTCCCATTTAAGAAGCAGGTGCTCAACCACTTGAGCCACGTCTGCTCCCTGACATTGGTTTTTTAAGTGTCTATTTTCAGTATAGCAAATCAAAGTATACAACTGGAGAAATTTTGAAAAATACAGAGAAATAGGAAAAAAGTTATATAAATTAGAATATCTCCAACTGTGTTAGGAGTTTCCCTTCACTTGGTTTGCAATAATTAACAAGCTGTGACTCAATTCCCCCTGACATACTTTAAGGAAGGACAAGCCCCCCCTTAAGCCTATGTGTCTGAAAACAGGGCACTTCCCCAAAGGTGAAAGAGACCACCTTCACTCCCTCCATATCAAAGCACCACCTGCTCCCCCAGCATTCCAAGAAAACATAATTCCCTAACCCACTACCCTCTAGCCATACAAGGGAAAATTTTCACCTGTAGGGCTTCCTATTGGCCCCTGCACCTTACTCAAAAACCCTTTACCCCTTCCCACCGACTATCAATTCCCCGCCTAGGAATGTACTGAATAAATTCAAAGCCCTCCTTTCCAGGGGCGGGCTGATGTCTATTCTTTAGACCCCCTCTGTTGGAAAGGCTTCCCAATAAACTTTCTGTTTGCAATCATCGGTCTCCGTGTCCCAGTGAGCACCGTTTTTCTCAAAACTGAAGATAACCACTGCTGGTGAACACTTGCACATTATTTGCTTACAGTTTTTGTTTTTTTTTTTTAATGTGTGTGTATCTTTACATAGATGTGATTATAATTTGGGGTATAATCAACACAGAAACATGGTTTCTGAAAATATTTCAGACATTAGTAGTAACTGAAAGGTTCTTTGCTAGATCTTCTAGGTTATAGGTACAGAGGGTGGAAATGAAATCTCTACTTCAACATGACTTTGCAAAATATAGTGAATGTATTTGCACAGCAATCAGTGGTTCTGCAGTCTTTCCAGCTATGTGGGACACACTGCAAAGGTGGCCTGGAGGGGGCTCTCCATTTCTCTGTGCTCCACAGAGACCAAACTGTGATGACATTATTAAAAGTGGTCTCCTTTATTCTGTGACTGCAACCAAGGAGAAATTTATCAGAATAGATTGCATTTTCATAGCATGAAAATAAAGTATGAAAATATTCTAAGATCATTCTGGGGGTTGAGGAGGAGGAGTCTCGCCCAGAGCAATTTCATGTCTCATCTTATTCTAATTAGATGGCTGTCAGTCCAATTTGAAATTCTGATTCGTCGGGGATGTCCCTCCTGCCTACTTTAGAAGTAAATATTGAGGGAAGAGATTGTGCCAGTAAAGATAGAGCTGGCACTTTCACTTATGTATCTGTGTTATAAAGTTGCTTAATGACAGGATGGGATGTAATTTATAGGGAGAAATTGGCAATTAGTTGACTCTCCCTTTGATTTACAAAGGGCCAGCCATGGGCTTGATTGAGCTCCTTGAAATAATGACCACTTTTGGGGAAGGGACTCCAAAGCCAACCCCCTGACAGTGACACCCAGCTTTTCACCAGCATGTCCCATTAGCATCTCCAACAGGACCCACCTCCTCTCTGGCATCAGCTTGCTCTCTTTTCCTTGCATAGTCATTAAAAAGTAAAGGCTGGAAAGCCTCACCTTCCCCAGGGCAGAGCAGGAAATAAAAATCTCAAACATCCTCAGAGCCTCCCACCCAGGGCTGATTATGTCCCCGGGGAAGGATATCATTTCTAATCAGTTGTGAAAGCAACGGCTATTTCCCTTTCACTGGGCAAGCAACATCCTTCCTCTAAGAAGTCTAATAAATTCACTTAAGATTTGGGGGGGTTGAGGGGTGGGAGTAATAAAAGGAACTGACTCTAGGGAAAGACGACGAAAGAGGTAAAACCTTTGTCATCATTACTGCCTAGAGAGGGGACGTTGGGATGCCGCACTCAAAACATGCTATTATGAAAGTGACAATGGTCTGTCAGTCAGAAACTCTGGGTTCGAGTGGAATCTCACACTTAGTGTCTGTGTGACCCTCAGCAAGTCACTTAAGCTTTCGGGGCCTCGGACTTCTCTTTTATCCATGAGGTTGAAGATAGCATCACTCTTCAGGAATATGGGGTGATTCAAATGAGAATGAATTTGAAATGTCTTTGCATTATTGTTCTCAGGATACAATGTTGAACAACAGAGACATGGATTATTACTTTACGACACGTAAAATTTAGTGAGGGAAACAGACAAAGCAAATAGGTGAATTGACAGGCTACTGAGAAAGGGGAAAGGGAGAAGAACTTACATTCAGTGATCAGGAGAAAAAGTGGCATATAGACCAATGCCTGAAGGATGAGAAAGTGTCAGTCACGAGTAAAAGCTGGGGGAAAAGATTGCAGATGGCTTATGTAAGAGTCCTGTGGTAGATAACCCAGCTTGGTGAGTTGGGGAAAATGAAGCAAGACCAGTGTCTCTGAAACATAGAAACTGAGTGGAGGAGTAGCATGAAATGGAGATTGTGGTAGCTATGTACCCCAGAAAAAAACATGTTCATAATCGTAATCCATTTCTGGGGGTGTGAACTATAGTTAATAGTATAATTACAATAGCACTGTTTCAGCAATTGTAACAAAAGTACCACACTAATACATGAATGCAATACTAACAATAGGGAAAATTGTTTGGCAGGGTGGAGAATACATGGGAACTCTGCATTTTCTGCATGGCTTTTCTGCAAACCTACAACTTCTCTATTAAATAAAAATGATACTAGTAATGGCTGCCTGATTTGTACAGGAAACAATTGTCTCATTTGGAGCATCAACTCTGAATTTCTCTTCTTTGCTCTCAGCAGCCAAATCATAAATGGTCTCACCCAAACCTCTGGCACTCAAACCAGGAATATTCTGATAACTCTCAAATCTATACTCTGACTTAACCTCTCTCCCATATACCAAACCTCTTTGCTAACCACCTCCTGGTAGCCCCATTAGCCTAATCCACTGGCCCCTCAAATTCGAGATGTCTATATTAGTCAGCCAAAGGGGTGCTGATGCAAAATACCAGAAATCGGTTGGTTTTCATAAAGGGTATTTATTTGGGGTAGAAGCTTACAGTTACCAGGCCATAAAGCATAAATTTCTTCTCTCACCAAAGTCTGTTGCCACATGTTGGAGCAAGATGGCTGCCAGCATCTGCGAGGGTTCAGGCTTCCTGGGTTCCTCTCTTCCTGGGGCTCCGTTTCTCTCTGGGCTCAGCTCCTGTTTCCTCCACAAGGTCAGCTGTAGACTATGAGGCTCGCTAGACTTTCCTCATTCCACAAGGCCAGCTGTGAACTGTCAGACGAACGGCTCGTCTCTTTTCCCGGGGCCTTCTCTCCTTCCTCACGACCAAGATCCTCTGTGTGAATATTTCCCCAGGCTCCAGCATTAAAACTCAGCATCAGAACTCCACCATCAAAACTCCAACTAACTCCTCTGCTCTGTCATGTAGTTTTATCTCTCAGTCCTACTGACGTGGCCCAATCAAAGCCCTAATCATAACTTAATCATGCCCAGAGGAACAGATCAGTTTACAAGCATAATCCATATCTATTTTTGGAATTCATAACTATATCAAACTGCCACAATGTCCAAAACAGAACTGATCACCTTTCCCCAAACCAGCTCCTTAAATGGTGAAGGTATCACCATGCACTCAACTTGCTCAAGTGAGAAAGCTGGGACTCACCTTTGAACCCCCTTCCATATACAGTCAATCATCAGTCCCAATAGCTTCTACTCCCTTAATACCTCTTGACTCCTACACCCTCCCACCTACCCTTCACCATTCCTCACCTGGGTCTCCTGGCTTCCCATATGGCCCACCCAAATCCATCCTCAACAGAGATACCACAGTAATTTTTGTCAAAGCAAACCTAGTCATGTCTGTTTTCTGCTTAAAATTGTTTCATGAGCTAGATAACAGTACCTCACAGTAGCTAACAAGATATTTAACATCCTCCCCTGCCCCAACTCCCCACCCAGGTAAGTCCTGCTACTTTATCAAATAAGATGGTCAAAAGCTCTGGAATATATAAGCTTTGCCCAATAAAAGAAACCAGGCTAATAAGGCAAGCCCTCAATCATAAAGCTTGCACCTAAGAACCTTATTCCTGGTAATAATGAAACTAAGCCTAATTATAATTAATGCTAAAGAGTTATCTCCTGAAAACTTCCCTATCGCTCAAGTGTGGCCTCTCTCTAAGCCAAACTCTGCAACTGAACAGCCTTCCCACCCGATGTAGGACATGACTCCCAGGGATGAGCCTCTCTGGTGCTAAGGGATTATCACCAAGCATTAATCAGTGATGCATTTGAAGAAAGACCTTGATCAAAAGGTGGAAATATTAAATAAAATAGAGTCTTATGCCTAAGTGATTTCAAAGTGAGTCAGGAGGTCATTCTGGAGGTTATGCTTATATCAGTCTCAGCCAGATATCACAAACTGCCACAGTAAATAAAACCTTAGACAAAAGTGCTCCTAAAGGCTCTTGGGATGCCTGGACACCATAGGCAAGCCATATGGCCCCATGAAATCAACACTCCCTCCGTGGGCTCTATCTGGGAAAATAGGAAAAGCTATTTCCCCAATATAACATAGCTATACTCATTTATAAATCCCCTAATCATGATTCTTCTGCTTCTTTCATTGGAACCTATAATTTTGAATTTACTTATTCAAAATTCCTGAGACTTAAAGCATTTGAATTTTTTCTATGCTGGTTAAACCCTGAAACCCAGCAGATATATGGCCAACTCCTACTGCCCAGTCCCTTGAGTGTGCCCTGGACAATTAACAAAATGATGATGGACAAGCCCCAACCCCAAAGCAAGGATTATCTTCACTGCAAGCAAAACAATTCCATGCATCTGCCCATAATAGCTACATTGCTTCTCTGCCTGAAGCAGTCAGAGGGGACATTGTCCAAAATCCCTCAAGATTGAGGAACAAACAAAAATAAGATGTAGGAATCCTCAGGATTGGGGAAAGAACTATGGACTAGAGTGGACTTAATGGTATTCTACTATTGTATTAGTCAGCCAAAGGGGTGCTAATGTGAAATACCAAAAATGGGTTGGTCTTTATAAAGGGTATTTATTTGGGGTAGAAGTCCACAGATACGAGGCCATAAAGCGTTAAGTTTCTTCTCTCACCAAAGTCCATCGCCACGTGTTGGAGCAAGACAGCTGCCGACGTTTGCCAGGGTTCAGGCTTCTTGGGTTCGTCTCTTCCTGGGGCTGTGTTTCTCTCTGGACTTAGCTCCTGTTTCCTCCACAAGGTCAGCTGTAGACTATCAGGTGAACGGCTTGCTTTTCTTCTCCTGGGGCCTTCTCTCCAACATCAAAACTGCTTCTCAAAAAACTGCTCCCTCTGTCCTTTGCCTTGCCTTTTATATCCGATTCCCCACCCACCAAGGGGTGGGGCTCAATGCCCTACTGACGTGGCCCAGTCAACACCCTAATCATAACTTAATCATGCCCAGATTAACAGATCAGTTTACAAGCATGATCCAATTATATTTTTGGAATTCATAATTACATCAAATTGCCAAACAGCTACAACTATAGACATATTGTGATTCTAGGAACTGAAGAAATTACAACATTAATATGGAGCCAGTGGCCACTGGAGGCTCTGAGGGCAAGGAGAGGGAAAAACAATTGTAATACGGGGGCTTTTTTGGGACTTGGGAGTCATCCTAAGTGACGTTGCAATGACAGATATAGGCCATTTCATATCATCACACAACATGCAGAACTGTGTGGGATAGAGTATAGACTACAATGTGAACTATGGTCCATGCTTAATGGCAAAGTCCCAGGATGTGTTTATCAATTACAATGAACATGCCACACTAATGAAGGATGTTCATGTGGGAGGGTGTGGGAGGTGTGGGGAGTGGGGCATATGGGAATCCCTATATCTTTTGTGTAACATTTACGTAATCTAAGTATCTTTTAAAAATTAATAATAATAAAAAATAAGGTGGAGGGGGGCATATAACCACTGACTAAGGCAGATTTATTGTTATTGTAGTTGTTATCTTGTCTTAATTGAGTAACTTGTAACACCGATATAAAAAATAAATTTAAAACATTAAAAAATTGTTTTGTGAAATCCCCTGTCCTCCAGCTTGCAAGCAGTGGTCACACTCCCTAGCTTAGGACACAAGGTGCTTTGTGATCTGACTTCTTCCTTTTCTGGTTTCACTTTCCCCAACACCCCTCGATGCACCTTTCATTCCAGCCCACCCAAACCATTTGAATTTCTCACACACATATTCCTTGCAGGTGGACTCTCCATTTCTTTGCCTAGTTCTTCATTTAACTGCTTCTCATCCTTCAGAACTCAGCTGAGACCTTGTGCCTCCTTCTGTCTGGTTGGCAGTGCTTCTTCTGTGCCCCAGAGCGCCCTGTGCTACTTGTACCTGACAACACATTGGGCTACACTTGCTGGCTAACTCCTCTGTCTCACTAAATTGACCAGAAGAGTCTTCCAAGGAGACAGCATCCCTTTTTGAATGTTTGCCATATCAGCACATAGGCAGAATATTTAGCCAGTAGGATATTAACTTTAAGCTACAACATAACTAATCAGGAAACTAGGAAATGTATGGGAGAGGAGTGTGTTTTGGTTTCATCTGAGAAGATTCCATATACATATGCATTTGACAGGAAGGGTTTTGTTCATGACATACCACCTAGTAGAACTAAATATTAAGAAGATTTAGAAGATGAATCTCCTTTTCTACTCCTGTAATCATTTTCCAAAAAGCAAAAGTAACCCTTTGCCCCCAAAACCTTATGCTCCCCTGACATTGATAAATGTAGAGAAAATCATTGAAGAGAAACAGACCTCAAATGATTTGCAGAGTGCAAGTCCACAATCTCTTAACTGAAATTCTAAAATCCAAAAAGCTCTGAAAAATTTGTTTTTAAAACTCATTTGGCAGCAAAACCTGACCTGACCTGACCTGACCTGAACCCAAGTGGTGGCAAAATCTGACCTAAGGGCTCTTTATTTATCCCACTATCAAGACTACAATTCAACACTTTTTTCAATAATTCTTCTCCAATTTCACCCTAAAATTGGGTTAGGAACCAAAAGAACTGCCATATGATTTGTCCTCAGATGTCTGGTCCCATGGCCTCAAAAATACTCCAGGGCTCCTTAATTTTCTATTCTTCCATTCCATACCTATCACTAGTCAGAACTCTTTGTGTCTATGTTCAATCTAATCTCTGGGAAGAACTTTCTTTACCTGGTTAAATTCTATTTAATACATTGCTGAAAAAAGCCAAAAGAAGAATAGAAATTACTTCTAGCGGTTTTGGGTATTGAAATCACAGCAGCCTTCTTTCAAGACAAAAAAGCAATTCTCATTCACTCTATTTTTTTCTTTATAAAGTTGCTCACCCTCTCTCTTAGTTAATTCCTCATTTAAAAAAAATATTTTCCAGATCTCAACTGAGTCCTTATTCATGGACTCCAACTTTATACCAGGACAAATTCCTATATTAAAATAGCTATAAGGAAGCAGATGTGGCTTAAGCAATTGAGCTCCTGCCTACCACATGGGAGGTACTGGGTTCAGTTGCTGGTACCTCCTGGAGAAGATGAGCAAGACAGTGAGCTAGCATGATGGGCAGGCATGGCAAGCTGACGCAACAAGGAGACACAAAGAGGAAAGACAATGAAAGATACAACAAAGCAGGGAGATGAGGTGGCTCAAGCAATTGAGCACCTCTCTCCCACATGGGAGTTCCCAGGTTCAGTTTCCGGTGCCTCCTAAAGAGAAGACAAGCAGACACAGAGAGCACACAGCAAATGGACACAGAGAACAGACAGTGGACCCAAACAATGGAGTGTGGGGGGATAAATAAATAAAATAAATCTTTTTAAAAAATAGCTTTAAAAACTAAAACACAAACCAGAAGAAACATAGGACAATTCCCTTATGACCAGAATGAGAAGGCCTTTTAGCTATTATATTTTATGAAATTTAGGAACAATATTTAAAAGACTGATAAATTTGACTACATAAAAATCAATAATTTCTACAAAGCAAAAACCACCATAATCAAAGTCAAAAGATAAAAAGCAACTTTGGAAAAATGTATATATTAATTTGGTAATACAAAATAAAGTGGTACAACCAATAAGAAAAAGACCAACAAATGAATAGACAAAGCAAAGGATATGAAAGTAAAGTTCACAGAAAAGGACATACAAATGGGTCTTAAGCATAGGAAATACCTTCAACCTTATTTATAGGAAGAGAAATGCAAATTGAAACAATGCTGCAGTATCTTTCATGCATTAGATTGACAACCTTTTGAAAATTTGGAGTTATGCTTTGCTGGCAGTGGAGAAAACGGGCATTCTTGTATGTGGCTGGTGAGAATGCAAATTGGAGCAACCCTTATAGAGGCAATTTGGCACTGTCTATCAAAATTACAAATGCACATATCATTTGATGCAGCAATTCCACTTTTAGGAATTTGTCCTACAGATATATTAGCAGATTGTAAAAATGGCATATGTACATGGTTATTCATTGCAGTGATTAGAGGTTACCTAAATTTCCATCCATATGGGACTGGCTATCCATCTATTATCATACATCCATTCAGTGGAATACTGCACAGCTATAAAAAATGACTAAGGAAGCTCTTTATGTACTGATATGGAAAGCCATCCAAGATAATATTTTTAACTGGAAGAAAAAGAAAAGCATCAGACACAGTTGTCTCTGGTATAAATAAAAAATGTTTCAGATACTGTTTTCTAAATGTCTCTTGCATAAATATAACTTTTGAAAATCAATCTCTTCTTGAACTGAACTTTAGGAGAAAGGAGATTTAAGGTGATTTAACTAAAGTGAGAACAATAATATGTTTTCCAAATGAACTATTCAAAGAAAGGCCCATTCACATTGAAGGTTTTCCATTCACCCCTCTTATCTTCTCAGTCGAGTTGACTCCTTACATGGGAAGTTTCCATCAACTCTCTAGATCCACTCAGTTTTAGAACAGGCATCCATTCTCTAATATTATTCTGAGCACCAACAATGAACAGAAACTATAAGTTTGTGCATTCCCCTCATTTAAATGGAGACGCTGTTGTTCATTTGCAGAGCTGATTGATTCCATCCATTCAATCCATAGCATTGGGGGAATTTTGTGCTGCTGAGCGGTCCTCCTACTTCTCTGCAAACTCTTTCTCTTATCCTTTGCTGACCTCTCTTCTTCCTTTATCTACTGGAGTTTCCAAATATCCTTCTTCTCAGTCTTTATCATGCCCCAGGTGATCTCACTTTTTCCCATAGTTTCACTCTGTATTGTATATGAAGTAGAATCATATATAAATGCCTTCTAGGTGATTCCATCTAGGTATGCCATGAGTCTTCCAGCACACATGCAAAGCTGAACTTGTCATCTCCCAAAACATCTTCTCTTCCTCCTGAATAATAGTCTCCTTTCCTCCTTACCCACAATATCCAACCAATCACTAAATCCTATTGTTTCTACCTCCTATAGAGATACATATATATATA
>JAQZBX010078635.1:0-14090 GCA_029593785.1 Cabassous unicinctus
GGTTACAATATCAAAGGCATTATATTTAGTGGAAGAAGCCAGTCTCATGATTCCATTTCTATGACATTCTTGAAAACACAAAACTGAGTGGTGGAGAATAGATCACTTGTTGCCAGGGGTTTTGGGCAGGGGGAGAGTGTGACTATAGAAAGATAGCATGAGGGAGCTTTTTGGGGTGATGGAACTCTTCTGTATCTTGATTATGGTGGTGGTTACACAATTTTATATGTGTGTTGAAATTCATAGAACTGTATACTCCTCATCCTCCCCAAAGTCAGTTTTACTTTATGTTAATTTAAAAAATAAAACACACACAAATTGAATATGTTTGCTTTATAAGGCATTTGGTCCAACTACTGGTGAAATAAGTTTATATAAGTATTGTCTGGTTAGTTTTTTTCTGTTTGATTTTTTTAACTTTCAAGGTTTACATGAAAACGGCTGATATACAGAATACCTTTTCTATTACAAGAGTTAGCACTTTAATCATTCTGTGCAAAGAATTTGGGTGCTCATCTAGTACAAGTTCACATATTTGATTAGGTGATAGCTGTGATTATTATTTATTGAAATATTACTGTTTAGTGGGCATGTTAACATTTTAACTTTATGTTCATAATTATGGTATAAGTAGAATTTTCCTATTTTACAGAGGAGTACACAACAAGAATATGATAGAGCTGGAATTTGAACTATGTCAGACTCTGAAGTTCTTTTTTCTTTTTATTGTAAAATAAAGCACAGACACAGAAAACCATACCCAAAAAATGTCATAACTGTCTCTCTCCCCAGTAATATTATTTTGATTTTTATGGTAATCCATTTCTTGATGATTTCATTCCCCAAACATGTATCCATAGATACTGCAATTTGATCTTGCTGTGATTCTTTTTTTTTATCAAGCTTCTCTTAAGTTTCTCTGTTACTCACTTTAAATTACTTGGGAAGTAAGTGATTCCTATATAAAGGAATTCCCTCTCTTATGTGATTATACAGATTCTCCAGTGGGCACTGTTTACTTTGATTGTTCTGCTGCTGAGACTCTACCTCCTTGCAGGGTTGGCAAGCTGCCATGGGTGCCAGGGACATCTCAGCTCTCACTGTCAAACTGGAAGGCAGATGAATTCTTGAAGTTACAATATGAATACACAAACATACATATACACACATGTATATTTCTCTATATTTATAAATGATAGCTGGGTATTATTGATAAATTACCTTTTAGTATTTAAATGTGTGGCCTAGGACTTGAATTACCAATTATAGCATTGTTTTTATGGGGAAGTGCATTCTAAGTTCTGAATAGGTTTGGAATAACCTGTTATATATGGTGGCCTACTTGTGTTTGCATTTGAGGACCACATTGCTTGCCAGGGGCTGTATTAGTCAGGGTTCTCTAGGGAAACAGAATCAACAGGAGATATCTGTAAATAGTATGAGATTTTATAAAATTCTCCCAAGTGACCATGGGGATGCACAAGTCCAGATTCCACAGGCAGGCTGCAAACCAGGAGCTCCAATGAAGGTCCAATGAAGGTCCTTGATGAGCTCCCAGGAGATGTTGGCTGTCCAAAGACGAGCTGGGAAATTCTCTCTCAATGCTGAAATCACTTCCCCTTTTTAGGCATTAAACTGATTGGATAAAACATCACTTATTGCTGACAGCAATCTCCCTGGTTGATTGCAGATGTAATCAACCATCTATGCGGTAAACTCACTGATGACTAAAGTTCATAAATGTGCTTGTATTACAGTTAGCCCAGTGCTTGTTTGACCAAACAACTGGGCAAAATTACCTGGCTGAGTTAACACATTAGCCTAACCGTCACAGCCCACCCCTTGTTAACGTGGCAACCATATACATTACCTTAAATCATACTTAGTTTCTAAGTAAAAACAATAACAGACATGCATATATATGTATATTTCCGCCTAAGAATATTCAGCCGTCTTGTGTACAACCGGAAACGCAGTAATTCCCTACAGAATAGGGTGCAAGTCCTTGAGTAATATTCACTTTTAAACTTGACATCCTTAAATATTATGACATGAAACTAATACAACTTGTCATATGATAAGGGAAAGGATTAGGGAAGAAAACAAAAATACTCGTTTTATGTACATATACAAGCATACTCATAATAAAACAAGGAAGATAGATTCATGACTATTATAGTCCTCATTTCTGTAACTGGTCACGTGGACGAAATTCATATTACTACCTTCTTCCACTACCCATTCCATGTTCCCGTTACCCTCAGCAAGCACCTTAGATGACCGTAGTTCTTTGCCTGGTAGGGTGACCCAAACTTTCATTCCTGAAGATTCTGGGCCATTGTTATTCGTGCTTGAATTGGGTTGTTGCAATTTTCCATTGACTTTAATCACAGGGCATGGCACTACTAAGAGATGCCCTAGAGGATCTCCTGTATTCCAGGCAAACTTTTCTTTACCCCCATTATGTAGATGCAGTTCTATTTCCCCTTGACAGTCAGGATCAATCACCCCAGCCAGTATAGTAATTCCCTTCTTTGCCTATTGATTCAGAGGTAAGAGGAGCCCAAAGTGGCCAGTGGCAGTCTTAACTTCCAGTTCAGTGGAATCATTTTTGTGTTCCCTGGTGGCAGCACTCCTCCTCTTGGGACTAAGACCTGTAGACCAGCAGAGCTTAGGGTTGCAGGGACAGGAAGCAAAAATTTTCCTAGTGGGTCACTAGGGGTAATAGTGAGTGGTGCCGGTCTCATTTCTACCCCTTGATTCCTGGACCCATGAATCTTAGCTATGAGAGAAACAGCACTGTAGAGTGGATGCTGATTTAGAGCATGCACAACCTTCTGGAGAACATTGCCCCAGCCCTGCAAGGTATTGCCACTTAGTTGGTGCCATAATTGAGTCTTCAAAAGGCCATTCCATCTTTCTATCAATCCAGCTACTTCAGGATGATGGGGAACATGGTAAGACCAGTGAATTCCATGGGTATGTGCCCATTCCTGCACATCATTTGCTGTGAAATGGGCTCATTGATCAGAAGCAGAGATGTGTAGAATGCCGTGGTGGTGGATAAGACATTTGTTAAGTCCATGGATGGTAGTTTTGGAAGAAGCATCGTGTGCAGGGAACGCAAATGCATATCTGCAGTATGTGTGTCTATTCCAGTTAAAGCAAATCACTGCCCCTTCCATGATGAAATTGTTCCAGTGTAATCAACCTGCCACCAGGTAGCAGGCTGATCAGTTCAGAGAATAGTGCCATATCGGGGCCTGAGTGTGGGTCTCTGCTACTGATAGATTGGGCACTCAGCAGGGGCTTTAGTCCAGTCAGCCTTGGTGAAGTTAAGTCCATGCTGCTGAGCCCATGCATAACCTCCATCCCTACCTCCATGGCCACTTTGTTCATGAGCCCATTGAGCAATGACAGGAATGGCTGGGGAAAGAGGCTGAGCATTACCCACCCACACAGCGGGTCACCATATCCACTTGATTATTAAAATCTTCCTCTGCTGAAGTCGCCCTCTGGTGAGCATTCACGTAGGACACACATATTTTTATGTTTTTTGCCCACTCAGAAAGGTCTATCCACATAGCTCTTCCCCAGACCTCCTTGTCACCAGTTTTCCAATCATTTTCCTTCCAAGTCCCTGACCATCCAGCCAAACCATTGGCAACAGCCCATGAATCAGCGTATAAACACACCTTCGTCCATTTCTTCTTCCAAGCAAAATGAGCAACCAGGTGCAGTGCTTGAAGTTCTGCCCACTGGGAGGATTTGTCCTCACCACTATCCTTCAGGGATATCCCAGAATGGGGCTGCAGTGCTGCAGCTGTCCACTTTCGGGTGGTACCTGCATATTGTGCAAAACCATCTGTAAACTAGTCCCGAGTTTTTTCTTCCTCAGTCAACTGATTGTAAAAGAGGCCAAATCTGTGGACTGGTAAAGAAAAGGTAAAATGGCAGGGGTGGTGACCATGGGCATTTGGACTACTTCCTCATGTAACTTACTTGTGCCTTCAGGACCTGCTCAAGCCCTGTCTTGTATATACCACTTTATTATGGAGTGCTGCTGTGCATCCCAACTTCATGGTTTGGTGGTTCAGACAATACCCAGCTCATGAGAGGTGACTCAGGTCTCATGGTAAGTTGATGGCCCATGGTTAAGAATTCAGTGTCAGCACCCTGGTCCCCATCCACTGCCCATTCCTTCTCCGAACTGGAACTCTCCCGGCGGTTTGCTCCTTGTCGACCTTTCCTTGAGGTGCACCGCTGTGACGTGCCCACCTGCAGACAGATGCCACACAGGAACTTCTGGGAAGCAGAGCTATATGAAACACAGAAACACAAGGCATTATGATGCTGCTTCTGTCTGGACAGACTACTGGAGTCAGGAAACTTCTGGATCTCCAGTAACAGAACCATCAACACTGACTGTCCTTGGGAAAGGAGGAACCCAGGAAGCCTGACCGCTTGGCAGACGTCAGCAGCCATTTTGCTCCAACACGTGGCAACAAACTTTGGTGGTGTCCAGCCCTCACCTGCTGTCCTAAACCCTGGAAGACCTTTTTCGGGGCTGTTTCAGCCTGTTCTCTAGCTATTTTTCTGGAGAAGAGATTCCCGTGTCTTACTAGTCTGCCATCTTCCCGGAAGTCTCTAATGTCACTTCTGAGCCAGTGTCTAATAATCCCTGAAATATCTGCTCAGGTCCTTTTCCTCAGTGCACACTTACTTTGGTAAAAGGCCGTAGTCTCCTTGGGGAAAGCTGGAAGATCAACAGTATAAATTTTTGCCAGTTTTTTAAAGAAGGTTTAGGTTACCTAAAATCATACCTTTCTTTTGTAACTATATCCAGCATATTTAGGAACAGCCATCCAAAATCATTGTACATTTTAACTCCAGAAAACTCTGTTAAGGTGTCAAAAACACTGTCACCCAGATCCTTGCCTCTTAAAAGCATGGAACTATTTGTATCCAGTGATGATATATATATTTTTTAATAATTTTTTTTAAAAGATACTTAGATTGCATAGGTGTTGCGCAGAAATGATAGGGATTCCCGTGTGCCCCACCTCCCATACCTCCCACAACCTCCCACATCTCCCACAGCGTCCCACATAAACATCCTTCGTTAGTGTGGCACGTCACCTGCGGCGGATGTACATATCCTGGGGCTTTGCCATTAAGCGTGGACTATAGTTCACATTCTGGACCGCACTCTCTCCCACACAGTTCTGCATGTTATATGATGATATAGGATGGCCTGTGTCTGTCGTTGCAATGTCACTCAGGATAATTCCAGGGTCCCGAAAAGGCCCCGATATTGCAACTGCTTTTCCCTCTCCCTGTCCCCAGGGCGTCCAGTGGCCGCGCTCCGCATTAGTATTGTGGTTTCTTCCATTGCTTGGGTTGCGGTGTGTCTATAGTAGAATACCAGTACGTCCACTCTACTCCATGGATCGTCCCCCAGTCCTGGGGGGTCTGGGGTGGTGATGCTCGCTCTGCCTCCGGGTGAGAGGGGGCTTATATCCCATGGCTAAGGTGGATGGGATTGTCCTGCCTGCAGCTGCGGGCTCTCTCCGTTCCCTGGGGTGGCCGTTGTCCATCGTCGTCTCCCTGTCAGGTGTCCTGGGTGGGTCCATTGAGCTGTGGAGTGGGAATTGCAGCTCCACCGAGATTCTGGGTCCAGCTGGCACATGGACAACCCGAAGACTCCCGTCTCTGGAAGTATACCTGCAGGGTCCGGCGCCGCATGTGGGTTTGAGTGGAGGGGATGGGTGGACTATGTGCAGGGAGGACATGTTTGGGTCCGGCTCTGTCGCTCTCAGGAGCACAGATTCCAGAGTGGGGCCTATTGGTGGGGCACCAGACTCTGGAGCTGTCCCCCCGTGGTGTGGGGCCTGGGTGTCTCCGGAGCCCTCGGAGGCCCCTCTGTTTGGGGTGCTATCCACATTGGAAGCCTGTGAGGTCCTGCTGGGATGTGCGTGGGCGTTGCCTCTGGGATGACCTCCCGGCTCAATTTGGGGTCTCTTGGCCATATGGACTCATTTGTCTTTGCCTTTTCCCCCTTTTGTTCGAGGTTTTTTTCCGGTCGTGTTGCCAGTTGGCACTTGGTGGTGATCCCTCGGTGCCGGGGGGGCTCGTCCCCGGGAGTCGTGTCCCGCGGTGGGGGGAGGGTGGTGCATTCGTGTGATGGGTTTGGCTTGGAGAGGGGCCACGTTTGGGCGGCGGGGGGGCTCCCGGGGGGTGGCCCTTGGGCACCCCATGACAGTGGGCTGGGTTTCGGTTTCAAGAGCGGGGACTCGTAGGGCTGGTCATCGGTGGCGGAGGCCCATCGGTGGATCATCGTCCTTTGCCGGATGCTGCCCCTGTGCTTGGGGGACTGTTGCTGCTCCCTTGGGGGGTGTGGCGGGGCGCTCCAGGATGGGAGTTCAGTATTCTCTCATTTGTTGGGTGATTCTCCGTCCACTGTGGCCATGCCCCGTGAGCATTTGGACAATTTTGTATACCTTTTATGTATGTTCAGGTGAATTTCCTCCCATGTGCCTCCCGTCTCTGACTCCCCCCACCAGCGATCCTCTCCCACCCCAGTTGTGGCCCTTCTGTGATCTGGAGCTTCTTTAAAGATGAAGCCGGTACAGTAGCCAAGTACCTTTAATGGGAAAATGGAGTAGTGATGATAGGTTTAAATGTAAAGAGATAAAAATACATGAAAACTTAAAAAAAATAAAATAAGGTAGGATTAAAGGATTGGGATATTCAAAAATGGGGAAAAAATTAAAACTTTTTTTTTTGACATTTTGCCTTTTGTCACTGCAGTACCTGGTGTCCAGCCTGTGCCGTGGCACCTTCCCCCTCTCGCTTCCCGGTGTCTCCCAAGTTTTCATTTGATTTTCGGAGAGGTTTTGGGTCGCGGCAGGATCGTACGCGGAGTGCGGGAGACTCTCATATGCCCGGCCTCCTCCCCCTTTCCTTACCCCATATTAAAACCTTTTTGTATGTGGATGGTGGCATTGTTGTGGCTGATATACAGATAGTGAAACGTGGCTGCTGAACGTTGTCAATGGATTGCAGTGTGGTTTGCATTTTAGACTGTACACTTTTATAAATTTTGATGGTATTTGCCATGTCCTGTGTCCATTGCTGTGGGGTGATGAAAAACATTTCCACTGAAAAAAAAAAAAAAAGAATTCAGTGTCTACTAAGACCCAGTAGCAGGCCAAAACCTGTTTCTCAAAAGGAGAGTAGTTAATCTGCAGAGGATAGAAGGGCTTTGCTCCAAAATCCTAAGGATCTGTGTTGTGATTCTCCTATAGGGGCCTCCCAAAAGCTCCAGACAGCATCTCCATTTGCCACTGAAACTTCCAGCAACATTGGATCTGCTGGATCATATGGCCTAAGTGGTAGTGCAGCTTGCATAGCATCCTGGACCTGTTGCAGAGCCTCCTCTTGTTCTGGTCCCCAATCAAAATTAGCAGGTTTTCTGATCACTCGGTAAATGGGCCAGAGTAGGACATCAAAATGAGGAATGTGTTGTCTCCAAAATCTGAAGAGACCAACTAAGCACTGTGCCTCATTTTTGGTCGTAGGAGGGGCCAGATGCCACAGCTTATCCCTCACTTTAGAAGGGATATCTCAACATGCCCCATACCACTGGACACCTAGAAATTTCTCCGAGGTGGAAAGCCTCTGTATTTTTGTCGGATTTATCTCCCATCCTCTCTCACGCTACTGCCTTACCGATAAGTCTAGGGTCTTTGCTATTTCTTGCTTGCTAGGTCCTATCAACATGATATCATCAATATAATGGACCAGCGTGATGTCTTGTGGGAGGGAGAGAAGATCAAGATCCCTGCAGACAATATTACGACATAGGGCTGGAGAGTTGATTTACCCATGAGGCAGAACAGTGAAGGTATATTGCTGGCCTTGCCAGCTGAAAGCAAACTGTTTCTGGTGGTCCTTACTAATGGCAATTGAGAAAAAAGCATTTTCCAGATCAACAGTTGCATACCAGATACCAGGGGATGTATTGATTTGTTTAAGCAATGATACCACATCTAGGAAAGTAGCTGCGATTGGAGTCACCACCTGGTTAAGTTTATGATAATCTACTGTCATTCTCCAAGATCCATCTGTTTTCTGCACAGCCCAGATAGGAGAGTTGAATGGGGATGTGCTAGGAATCACCACCCCTGCATCCTTCAGATCCTTGATGTGGCACTAATCCCTGCAATCCCTCCAGGAATATGGTATTGCTGCTTATTTACTATTTTGCTAGGCAGGTGCAGTTCTAGTGGCTTCCACTTGGCCTTTAATACCATAATAGCCCTCACTCCACAAGTCAGGGGTCCAATGCGGGCATCTGGTCAGTTACTGAGTGTGTCTATTCCAATTATGCATTCTGGAACAGGGGAGATAACCACAATTTGTCCGGGGACCCACTGGATCCACTGTGAGATGGACCTGAGCTAAAACTCTATCAATCTCCTGACCTCCATAAGCCCCTACTCTGACTTGTAGACCACAGTGAGGTTTTGGGTCTCCTGAAATTGATGTCGCTTCTGAGCCAGTGTCTGATAATCCCCAAAATGTCTGATCATTTCCTTTTCCCCAATGCTAAGTTACTCTGGTAAAAGGCTGTGGGTCTCCTTGGGGAAAGCTGGGAGAAGTAGTAACAGTATAAATTTTTGGCAGTTTAACAGGATCCTTCCCCAAGGGGACCTGGCCTTCTCCTCATTCAAGGTGCTCTGGGTCTGTAAACTGTCTGAAGTCTGGGAATTGATTAAGGGGCTGTGATTCTCTGTGTCTGTAAATCGAGTTAAGGTTCTGTTCACTTGACCTAGAACTCTTCTGCTTATACAGATCCAAAAGGAATTTAGTAGACTGCCCATTTATTTCATTTCTAGGTACCCCATGAGTCAATGCTATAACTCTATGTGACTCAGACTATTTTGATTGCTGCTTTGAGTCTGCCTTTCATTGCGGTAGCCATGCCCACCTTGTTTTTGGCCATTAACTGCCAATACTTGACTTTTACCAGCCTGAGATCTGATCATTCCCAAAATGTTTAAGGATTCTAATTCCATTACAGCCCTTCCTACAGTAATATCTGGACTGCAGAGAAGAGCAACCACAGAGCTCTTCAGGAAGATAGAGTTAGTCTTACAAATTTATTCCTCACAGTCCTGGTTAAAGGTGTATCCTCTGGACCTTCGGGGGTGGGGGGGGTGGGCAGATGTTAAATGGTAAATCCATTCTAGCATTCCAGTCTTTCTAAGTCTTTTAATTCCCTCTTCTATTGTATAGCAGGGCAAATCAGGCATCTCAACCTCAGACATGCTAGGCCATCTTTTGGTCCGTGTCTCAGTGAGTCACTCAAACAAACTGTTAGAGCCCTTTCTAACCCCTCGAACTACAGTGTTGAATCCAGAATTTCTTCTTAGTGGGCCCATATCAATAAATTCAGCTTGATCCAACTTAATTTCCTTCCACCATTTCCCATACCCTTAGTATCCATTCCCACACATATTCCCCTGATTTCTGTCTATATAAGTTGGAAAACTCATTCAGTTCTTATAGAGTATAGTGTACTTCCTCATGGGTCACACTTTGTATTTCTCCTTTGGGGGCTTATTTTGATTTTTCTAGTAATAGGTCTGGAATAGAAGAGGGGTGGTGGGAGTGGGTAAGGAGAAGGATTAGAAATGCCTTGCAAGCTGCTGACCTCAGGGCATTCCTTTGCATTTTCAATTTGTAAGACAGGATTAGTCTCTTCAGGCTGGGGTTAGAAGGCAGATTCCTCAGGGCAGGGTGGAGATTGGGCAGTGCTTGCTTGAGTTTGGCTGGTACCTGCCTCAGGGCTGGGAGGGGGTCCATACTCCCTGGGAAAGGCCAGAGGCTGGGCAATGCCGGCTTTAGTTTGGCTGGTACCCACCTCAGGGCTGGCAGGAGGTCTGGACTCCCTGGGGCAGCCTGGAGGCTGGGTGATTCAAGGTTGACAAGGTGTGGTCTCCACAGGGCAGGCCATCACAGGTTTATCTGGCAATGTCTTATCAGAATTTAGCATTCTAATGTCTCCAGAGATATCATCATCATCCCAGATGTCTCCATCCCAATCCTCAAGGTTCTACTCTTTTCTTATCAGTCACTTTAACAGCAGATACCCTGTGAGGTTGAGATTTTAATTTCCTTTGTAACTCTGCTACTTGTACCATGAATGTCTGAGTCTGGTTTTCAGAGATCTCAAGCCTGTGGCTACATGAAGCAAGATTTTCTTTCAGATCACACATAGAAACTTTTACATCATTGGCCCAGCATTTAAGTTGCAAATTTGAAGACTTTAGCTCATCCCTTTGTTTTGTAACTGTAGCCAGAGTATCTAAGAGGAACCAGCCAACATCGTTGTAACTTTTGACTCTACAAAACTCTGTTAAGGTGTTGAAAATACTCCCATCCAGATCCTTGCTTCTTATAAACATCGAAGTAGGGGAATTCAGTGATGATATTTTGAGTATCTCCTTTGTCAACTCACGCCATGAACTTTTAGTGGCCTCTTCATTATTGGAAAGGGAGTCATTAGTACCCTTGAGTCCAATTAGAGTAGAGAGCCAATTGCAGAACTTCCAGAACCACTTCAGAAATCCCATATTTTAGATTCTGTTCCTCAAGAACCACTCCTGGTGCCAAGCTGTATTAGTCAGGGTACTCTAGGGAAACAGAATCAACACGTGATAACTGTAAATAGTATCAGATTTTATAAAATTTTCTCACATGACCGTGGGGATGCGCAAGTCCAGATTACGCAGACAGGTTGCAAACCAGGGTCTCCAATGAAAGTCCCATGAAGGTCCTTTATGAGTTCCTGGCAGACGTTGGGTATCCAAAGACAAGGTGGGAAATTCTGAATGCTGAAACCACTTCCCCTTTTTAGACATTCAACTGATTGAATAAAACGTCATTCATTGCTGATGGCAGTCTCCCTTGTTGATTTTAGATGTAATCAGCCGTCTATGCAGTAAGTTCACTGATGACTAAAGTCCATAAATGTTCTTATATTGCAGTTAGCCCAGTGATTTCTTCATGTAACAACGGGGCACAATTACCTGGCTGAGTTGACACATTAGTCTGACCATCACAGGGGCCAACCATGAAATGTTTGATATTTTACTAGTTACCAATCATTAAGGATTATATATAGTAGACTGGTTAAGCCGTGAACTGCTGATAATTTATGCTTCATATTGAGGTTACCCTCCTCAGTCCCCTTCTCCTCACCCTTTCCGATATTCTCTACTGAGATGGTATCTTAAAAAAATTTTAACCTGTGAAACATTTCAAACATGCAGAAAATAATATAGCAGGCATCTACCTACCCACTGTTGAAATTAAAAACATGTTAACTTTTTGCAAAATTTATTTCAGGTCTTGTTTTTTAAAAGGAAAGGGCAATGCCTGGCACATAATAAATGCTCAGTAATTGTTGCCCATTGGTATTAGACCCAATCACTATATATGGCCCATGAATCTTCTGTAGACTCTGTCATAATTTGACAACGAAATGACTTCTACGTATTAACTATGTCTGCTGGTATGAAGTGATATGAAGTCTTCCAAACTCTACAAAGAAGGATATAAGCAATCTCATTATTTCTTTTTCATCTCAGCATAGATAGTACTTTATATTTTCCCTTAAACTTTCAAGTTAATTCACTTTTTTTTTTTTATGGAGGCGTCAATGTAACCTTACTGATAGGGAATAATTTTATTATCAATAAAAAATAAGCAGTGTTAGATTAAAAAAATACATTATTGATGGGATTATATTTTCATGGCTGCTTCTTATTTTGAAAATCTGATAAACTTTGTTTACTTGTCTTAGTTTATCTAGATCTGAAAGGATGATCCTGACAGCTGTCAAGTAAATGGTTTTGAATGTTAGAATTGTTCCTATTCTAGCAGTATTAATTAGTAATGCATTATGCATTGAATGCCAGTTTAAGTAGGGAGAAATGAATATTTTCTTCTGCAAGCTTTTAAGCGTATTTCATTTCATTCGAATCCATTGAGCATTTCAACATAAATAATACATTAGGAATAGAGAAATTCACAATGAGGAAATACTTAGAGATTCTAAAATTTCTTTCTGTAATATTGGAAAAAGCATATTTGATCATTTACTGAGGGAATATAATGTTTTAAGATAAATTGTAGTGTTTAGTTAGTTTTATCTTTGCTAACCTTTGTTTTACTTGTATTGAATTGAATGGGAACTGTGCTGATGATAATAGCAGTCAATTTTTAATTTTTCTTGTTATTCTGTAGAGGTTAGGAGAAGTTTTTGAGAAATCAGAAATCTGTTCTATGGCAATGTTATTCAAACTGTTGTTCTTAAGACCCCTTTACAGTCTTATAAATTATTGAGGAACCACAAGGAACTTTTTTTTTGAGGGGAGGTTATAGATCAACATTTATCATAATAGAAACTAAAACTAAGAAATTTAAAACTGAATTGTTAATTCATTTAAGATAACAGTAATGAAACATTACATGTTTATATAAGTAACATTTTAAAAATAAAAAGCAGGGGAGCGGATGTAGGTCAAGTGGTTGAGCACCTGCTTGCCATGTACAAGGTCTCAGGTTCGATCCCCGCTACCTCCTAAAAACAAACGAAAACATTAACTCTCACTGGGGAGCGGATGTATCTCAGAAGTTGAGTGCCTGCTTCCATGTGGGTTCAATCCCTGGTAACTCCTGAAAAAAACAACAACAAAAAACAAGTAATTTCCAAAACAAAAAATATTAATGTATTATTGACTGGCATTGCTTTACATTTTTATAAGTCTCTTTAATGTCTGGCTTAATAGAAGCCAGCTAGATTTTTATATCTGCTTCTGCCTTTAGCATGTTACAATATGTTTAGTTGAAATATGTGAAGAAAATCTGGTTTCACACATGTAGTTAAAAGAGGGAGAAATATATTAATAGTTTTTTGATACTATACCAAAAGTTGACAAATAATAGTTTGTTAAATTGTGAAATCTGAAATTGTATCAGTGAACCTTTTGCTCTTACATTAAAATCCAAGGCTATGTCATGCACTTTTTTTTTTTTTTTTTTAGGAGGTACTGGGGATTGAACCCTGGACCTTGTACATGGGAAGCAGGTGCTCAACCACAGAGCTACATCTGCTCCCCATGTGTTTTGAATGGATCTTTTCTCCATGCATGATTTTGTAACATTAAGCTTAGGTAATTTGGAAAATATTGGCTCACTGAGTTATGAAGATCCTCCAAATGTTGACATGATTCCTTACACAATATCAAAAATAACACTTGTTAATATCCTGTGGATCTCACCAAAAAGGAGCTGTTACATTCAATGGTGGCAAATACATGTTTTCTTAAGAAGCAATCGAAAGCTTGAATTTTATCATTGGCAATTATCACTCAATAGGTTTACTTTGTTCATTTTTGAGAATATATTAGCCAAATACTCAAGTCTTGGCATCCGTAGTTCTTCCAAGTAAAAGTAGTATTCCATGAAAAAAGTTTAGTTGCATCAAAACAGTCTAAGTGCTTTTTCTTGACAAACATTATACTTCAATAATGCATAAAGAAATGCT
This sequence comes from Cabassous unicinctus, assembly GCA_029593785.1. Taxonomy (NCBI): domain Eukaryota; kingdom Metazoa; phylum Chordata; class Mammalia; order Cingulata; family Chlamyphoridae; genus Cabassous; species Cabassous unicinctus. Next base: position 13,619 of record JAQZBX010078635.1, read on the forward strand.
TTATGCATTGTATTAGTCAGGGTTCTCTCGGGAAACAGAATCAACAGGAGATATCTGTCAATAATAAGAGATTTTAAAAGAGTCTCTCACGCGACCATGGGGATGCACAAGTCCACGTTCCGCAGGCAGGCTGCAAACCAGGGGCTCTGATGAAAGTCCGATGAAAGGTCCTTGATGAGTTTCTGGGAGAAGTTGGCTGTCCAACAATGAGCTGGGAAATTCTCTCTGAATGTTGAAATCACTTCCCCTTTTAAGTCATTCAACTGATTGGATAAAAGCATCACCCATTGATGATGCAGTCTCCCTGATTGATGCAGATGTAATCAGCCATCCACACAGTAAACTCACTGGTGATCGAAGTCCATAAATGCTCTTGTATTACAATTAGCCCAATGATTGCTGGACCAAACACCTGGACACAATTGCCTGGCCCAGTTGACACATTAGCCTAACCATCACATGCATACTTTTC
>JAQZBX010078636.1:0-14089 GCA_029593785.1 Cabassous unicinctus
CTCATTATTAATATATTGAAGTGTCAAAATTATCAATTTGGAAAATATATTAAATGGATAGATGTCATAAGACTTAACCTAGACTTTGTGTATTCTGATTCTATTCTAATAGAAAGGAACTGATTTAATTATTTCAAATTGCTAAGAAAATTAAATGACAGTTTATCTTTTGTTTTAATTTTTTAAAAAGGAGAACATTCATTGTTTTCCATAATAATGTGTTAAAAGTTAACCATTTCCAATAATTTCTAAAGAGATTTTTTTATAAAGCTAAGAGACATGCATTTAGCTTTATTTTTTAAATATATATATATATATATATATTTTTAAAGGTATTTAGATTACATAAATGTTACACAAAAATATACAGAATTCTCATATGCCCTGCTTCCCACACCTCCCTCATTTTCCCACATTAACAACATACTTCATTACTGTGGCACATTCCTTTCATTGAGTGCCCTCAACCTTACTGCAAAAAGCAATTAAGAGGTCTAATTGACACATGGTTGTGTTTTCCTTTCACTTTCAGGGTGTGACAGATGTCTTGAGCAGGTATGTTTACTTTTCAAATCAGTAAGGGCATTGAGAGAGGCCTAGGAGGTTGGTAAATAACCCTAGACATCAGGAGAACACTGAGATATATCAACTCTGTGCAATTTTCAGAAGTCACAGTGTCACACGATTGGAACCAGAGACCATCTCCATGGAGCTGAGGACAAGTTGTCGTGTCCCTGGAATGAGGGAAATGTTAAGACAGTTCCAAAGTATGTTAGGAACTGTCATACCTCTGGCAGGGCTGTTATTGCAGTTTGTTAGTGTATCAGTCATGCTGCTGTAACAAACAGATCCCAGAAGATTAGTGTCTCAAATCAGCAAGGGTTTATTTATAGATCTTGTATCTGTTTATTACTGGGGCTTCTGGTCCACATCATCTCACTCTGAGTCTCTCACTCTGTATCTCTGTCTGATAGAGGCTCCACTTCTGTCATGTTGCTGGCTGCCATAGAAAAGAACATGCTTAGGATCGATCAATCACACACTGCTTCTTTTTTTATTTTCTGTTTATGTTTATTCTTATGATCCAAAGAAGTTCTTTTTTTATTAATTTTTAAAGAAGCTTTAGATTACATAGATGTTACATAAAAAATATAGGGGATTCCCATATGCCCCACTTTCCCACATCAAGGACACTGCTTCTTAAAGGCATCTGTGCAGAGGTGGTGCACATCTGTTCCTTTATGATTTCAGTGGCCAAACTCAATCACAGGACCATGCCAAACTGTGAAGAAAGGCATCCTGTGTTTAGAAAGATGAGCATAGGGATATTTGTGAATATTCCTAAAGACAATCATAGTCACTGGCACCCATGTAAGCACAATGGATTTGAAATCTCTTAATAGCTGTAACATTAAGAAAAGTAGTAACAGTAGTTCTGAATTTCCTTGCTTATAAATATGGGAGAATAAGATTGTTTAGAAGACTAAATAAACCATATTTTAAAACACATATGCAAAAATCATCAATATGGAAACATTACAAAATATTAGTTAAGAAGGAGATTGATTTTTTGACTGTCAATTTGAGAATTTGCTTGAGTTAGCTATAAAACCAGGAATAATCAATTATTTTGATTTGGGAATAAATGTAATATCATAAACTACTTGGTTCCATTTCATTATATTATTCTTTAAAACAGTATAGTGCCAATATTTTAAAATTTCAATTGTTAATACAATTCATGCCATGAAATAAAAACAGACTGTTGCTTAATAGAGGCTGTACTATTACAGCAAGACAGTTTTGTCCTATAATGAGAAAACCCATCATAGCATTACTGTTCAATGATTCAACCCATGTTCTGATGGGCAGATGAATATGTACTAGTAGTATGACTCAATGCAAGTCATCAAAACATTCATATTCAGTGTCTTAATATTTTACATTACTTTTTACCATATTTTGTAAATAATAAATTAATGCAAAAAATAACTGTCTATTTTACACCATTCACTCTTGTAAGCCCTGGAATATATCACTGAACAAAACAAAAATTTTGCACTAATCCACAGCTTCATGTTAAAATTTTAATTAAGTTAAGTTACAAAGACTGTTTGAAGATGATACAAAATACTGTAGGAAAATGAAGAGTAAAGTACGCTTTATCAGAATTTCTGGGGTGGGTCATATAATTTTAAATTTGGTAATCAAGGAAGACTTCATTCAGCAGGTGATAAGGCAGCAAATATCTTATCTGGAGGAGAAAATTCCAGGCAGTGGAAACCATTGCCATAGGCTGAGATGGAAGCATGCCGGGTGTGTTTCAGGAATTGCAAGGAAGCTAGTATGGCTCAGGAGAGTGATTGAGAGGACAGTCAGAGAAGTCAGGGAAGAACCAGGTGGTGCAGGACCCTGTAGGGAAGCTACTGAAGTGTGATGCTTTCTCTCTGAGTTTAATAGGATATCACCAAAATATTGCAAATGGAGGAATAATAAGATTGGACTAATGTTTTAAAGGGATCGCTCTGTGTGCACTGATGAGAATAAATGACAACGGGCTAAGGATTGGAGTGGGAAAAGCAGTAGGGAACCTTTGTGATTTTTCAATGAAAGGTGATGGTATATTGGACAAGGATGGCAGTACTAAAGGCTTTGGGAAATGGATAAATCTCAGTATATTTTGAAGGTAGAGTTGGCAGGTTTTTCTGTTGTATTAGATATGAAGTGTGCCATAGGTTACATTGGGCTCCCCAAAAAAGACATTTATCAGTCAGAGTTTTCCAAGGAAATAGAACCAAGAGGATATGTGTGTGTACCACACAGACACACACACACACACACACACACACAGCATTCTATGCCTCAGTTGTCACTTGGTTTCCTCCCCTCTCCCTGTCTGTGTCCAAATTCCTTCTTATAAAGACAGCATGCATATTGAAGAAATGTACCACCTGATCTAGTCTGGCATTGTCTTATATAGTACCATCTATAAAGACCATATTTCCAAGTAGGATCTTATTCATAGGAATGGGGATTTGCATTTGAACATAACTGTTGTGGCTTGAATTGTGTCCCCCAAAATGGTATGTTGAAGTCTTAATTCGCAGTATCTCAGAATGTGATATTATTTGGAAATAGGATCATTACAAATGGAATTAGGCAAGATAAAATGAGGCCATTCTAGAGTAGGGCGGACACTAATCTAGTATGATAGGTGTCCTTAAAAGGAGGTGATAATTGTACAGAGACATAACACGGTGAGAATGTCACGTGATGACTGATGCAAAGTGTGCTGTGGATTGCCAGCAAAATACTAGCTGAAGCCAGGAGAGAGACATGGAATAGATTCTCCCTACAGACTTAAGAGGAAGCTTGTCTCTGGTGATACCTTGATTTTAGACTTGCAACCTCCAATACTGAGACAATACATTTCTGTTGTTTTAATCCATCCAGTTTGTGGGACTTTGTTACAGCAGCCTTAAAAAATAAGAAATAAAATAAAATAAAACTAATACAAAGCATCAGAGAAAGAGAAAAGTTATGAATGACTCCAAGATTTTGTATCTCCAAGACTGGCGTGATGAAGTTGCCATTAACATTGGTGGAGAAAGCTGAAGGTGAGGCAGAAGAAGAGAAAGTGGGTTAGGGACATATTGATGTTGTGAGGAATGTTAAATAGCCAATTGTTGATGGCAGTTAAGCAGAAGGATTTACAAATACAAATCTTCAGGAAAGTTCTACTCTAGAGATAGGCATTTGGAATCAAGAATTATATGAATGGGATTTATTTAAACCCAAGAGCCAACAGAGAAACAAATAGGAAGTCAGCTTCGAAAAAGAGAGGAGGTCCATTTCCTGAGATCATTGGTTTCTCCAATGTTAGTGATGGAAGAAAAAGTAGAAACAGTAATGGAGACAGGAATGATGAGTAAAGTGGGAGGGAAGGCACGGTTGACTGTTGTCCTAGGAAAAGATAAGGAAGGTTTTCCAGGACAATGGGATTCTCAGCATTGTCAGGTGTTACAAAAAGTCATTTAGGATGAACTCTGGTAACTGACCCTTCATCAATGTGAGATCATGGTAATAAGGACACATGTAGTTTGGTCATGGGTATGATCCTATTGAGTTTAAGAGAGAATGAGAATAGAAAAGAATAGGAGACAGACCTTATCAAAAGCCATTTCGAGAACTTTAGTTGTAAAGGGAGTAAGAAATGTGCTGACATAGGAATGATATATAAAGATAGATATGTTAAATTGACCTAATACAATTCTATGGCCTATATATCTAATCTCTACTATTTATTGCTTCAAAAGATTGGGAAAATCACATAAACTTTTTACACTGAAGTCCGGACAGGCTCAGCTGGGCTTTCTGCTTAGGCACTAACCAGACCACATTCAAGGTGTTGGCCAGGTTGGGCTCTTTTCTGAAAGTTCTGAGGAAGAATCAACCTCCAGTCTCATTCAGGTTATTGGCAGAATGCGGTTCCTTTAAATTGTAGGACAGAAATCCCTGTTTCCTTGCTTAATGTCAGTTGAGGGCGACTCAGAGCTCCCTCGAGGCTACTTGCATTCTTCATTCCCTGTCTCCACCATCTTCAAGGCTACTAATGGCAAACTGAATGTGAATCTCTCTGAATTTCCCTCCTGCTCCCAGTCCTCCAGCCAGAGAAAACTTTTTGAATTTAATGGATTCCTGTGATTAGATTAGACCCACTCAGATAATCTTCCTTCTGTCATATGCTGCAACAAAATCATGAGATTGACACTAGGTGTATTAGTCAGCCAAAGGGGTGTTAATGAGAAATAACAGAAATTGGCTGTTTTTTATAAAGGGTATTTATTTGGGGTAGAAGTCCACAGTTACCAGGCCATAAAGCATAAGTTTCTTTCCTCACCAAAGTCCATTGCCACATGTTGGAGCAAGACAGCTGCCGAAATTTGCCAGGGTTCAGGCTTCTTGGGTTCCTCTCTTCCTGGGGCTCTGTTTCTCTCCCGGCTCAACTCCTCTGTTTCCTCCACAAGGTCAGCTGTAGACTCTCAGGCAAATGACTTATATCTTTTCCCATAGCCTTCTCTCAGGATCAAGCTTTCTTAATTCCTGGGGCTCCAGCTCAAGACTGCAACATCAAAAAACTGCTCCCTCTGTCCTTTGCCTTGCCTTTTATCTTCAATACCCCACCCACCAAAGGTTGGGGCTCAGGGTCTTACTGATGTGGCCCAATCAAAGCCCCAATTATAACTTAATCATGCCCAGATGAACAGATCAGTTTATAAGCATAATCCAATATATATTTTTGGAATTCATAATTACATCAAATTTCCCAATGGCTAAATTAGGGTATGGTGGTTATGGGGTCCATTGTGGAATTCCGCCAACCAAAGTAGCATAACTTTGAAAGTAGTTGATTTTATATTAATGTGGTTTTCCTGTAGGTTTTGAGGGGAAAAAGTGCAACCATTTTAAATGCAGACAATCCCTCCACGTGTATACAAGTGCTTTGGATATAAATGAAAGGAATGCAAATGGTTATATACTTGATTTGTTGTATCATAAGAATAGTTAAGTATTCTTTGCGCCATAATAAGTCCTGGAATATGGAACATGCAGATATAATAAGGGAATACACCAGAAGGTGATAAAGAATATGCTCAGGGACCTACAAGGTAAAATCAATAGTTTGCTTTCTTTAGGGTTATTAGGGAGAGATGAATGAGAAACTATTTGACCATTGCCTCACTGTCACAGCTTCCTGTGTTTTTACCATTTTTTTCTGTGTTACAAAATTCTCTCCACAGTCAATATAAAGTGGGATCCTGCCACGGCTCATCTTAGCCTCCTCTTGACTGCTGACCTGCGCAGTGTACACTGTGGAAAAATGTCCCCAACAACCCTGAGCACTTTGACACATGGCCCTGTATCCTGAGTTTGCAGAACTTCTCCTCAGGGAGGCATTATTGGGAAGTCTTGGTTGGAGAAAGGGCAGAGTGGGGGTTACGTGTCTGTGAAGACACAGTCCCAAGGAAAGGGGAAACCACACCATCTCCGTCTGGGCCTTGTGGTTACTGAAAGGAAATGAGTACATGGTTCTTATCTCAACATCTGTTCCAGTCCTCCAGCTGGAATGACCCAGCTGTATTGGGATTTTCTTGGACTATGATGCTGCTGAAATTACATTTTAAAATGTCACACATGTGTCTTATATCTACACATTCAACCAACTGTTCTCTCGTGTTCTCTGACCTTATTTTTTCATCTGTGACATGACTTCTATTATCTTGTCAACTATGATGGAAGCAGAGTCAGAGAACTGGGCATCCATGGGTCATCTTGACCCTACAACTGATTTTAGACACATTAATTCCTGAAACTCTTTTCCCAAGATACACCCTGTAGCAGTTTGGCTGTTTGATATAATTATGAATCCCAAAAACAGATATTGAATCATGCTTGAAAACTGATCTGTTCATCTGGGCATGATTAAGTTATGATTAGGGCATTGACTGGGCCACATCAGTAAGGTGTTGAGCTCCACTCCTTGGTGGGTAGGGGAATCGAAGATAAAAGACACGGCAAAGGACAGTGTTGGAGCAGTTTTGATGTTGGAGTCTTGAGCTGGAGCCCCAGGAAGTAAGAGAGCTTGGTCGTGAGGAAGGAGAGAAGGCTCCGGGAAAGAGACAAGCCATTCGCCTGACTGTCTACAGCTGGGCTTGTGGAGAGAAGCAATGCCTAGAGAGCCTCATACTCTACAGCTAGCCTTGTGGAGGAAACAGAAGAGCTAAGCCTGGACAGAAATGCAGCCCCAGGAAGAGAGGAACCTAAGAAGCTTGAACCCTGGCAAATGTCGGAAGCTGTCTTGCTCCAACATGTGGCAGTGGACATTGGTGAAGGAAGAAACTTATGCTTTATGGCCTGGTAACTGTGGACGTCTACCCCAAATAAATACCCTTTATAAAGACCAACCGATTTCTGGTATTTTACATCAGCACCACTTTGGCTGGCTAATACACATCCCATGCCAAGAAATGGCTCCTGGAGTATAGAGGAGGGTGCAAATATACTAAGCCTCAAAGGATGCCCCCATTTAGGTAGTACTTAATTGTGCATATGGAAATTTCCCCATATGGACAAGTAAGAAAATATAAATATTTGTACTTTGAGGTGTACTGTGGAGTATTATAATTTTAGAAATGGAAGAATTTCATCAAACTCTATTTCTAGATGACTCTACAAACTTTCTTGAGTATTTCTTCAAATTAATGGACCTTGTATTAAAAATATTTCTATACATTAAGTGTAATTTCTCATTCCTTTCAATATCCTTTCACTCCAAGTCTTCCATATATTAAGAATGAGAAATGGCAATTCTTAAATTGGTTCAGAGCAATTGAATATTTCTGTTGATTCCAATTGTCCCCTTTCTCCACTACATTCTAGCAACAAATTCATAATTATGTTTCTTTTCCTTCATCTCTTCTCCTTCATAACTCTTCCTCCTCCCTCTCCCCTCACCTTCTCCTACTTCTTCTTCTTGTCCTTTATCTTCTCTTTCTTGTCCTTCTCCCTCTCCTCCTTCTTCATCTCCTTCTCTCTCCTGCTTTCTTGCTCTTGCTTTCTCCCTCTTGCTTTCCTGTTCTAAACTTTTTATGCTTTTGAACCTTCCATTTCTTCTGCATTAATATATTCAGAAATTCTCTTTTGCACATTCAAATTTCCTATCACTCTATTTATTTACTTTAAACTCTCCGTATTCTGTAACTGATTTTTGTGGATTATGGGAGCCATTCCTCTAACTCTAATATCACTGTTTCACAGACCTTACCTGTCTGGGATATTAACTTTTACCAATTATTTTTGATGAATTTTTATAGTATAAATTTTCAGAATTTTGATTCAATATAGCTGTGTTCTTCTGACCAAAAAATTTACTAAAAGAGATCTCAAACAAAAATCTCTTCATTCTGAGCTACTTGTTAGAGTTCCTATATGTGGAATAATGATACTGCTCTCACACGGCTGTGGGAAAAGGTCATAAGTGATGTGATTGAAGTAAATTCAATTTCACTATTTAAATGCAATTTAAAGATGATGAATTTGATGATGACGAAAGGATAATTTTGGACTTATTTTTAAAGTTTATTCTGTAGCTTCCCAACAAAAATTTTAAAGTCACTGTAGGCCAAATTTGCTGTTTTCTTTCTCTGTATCTATGCACAATACATAATTGAATACTCCAACTCTCCTAAATGCTAGGCAAATATTAATTTCTGGCAATATTAGTTAATCATCCTGATAATAATTTATTAGAAAGTTTATTCCTCCTCTTTAACTTGAACCTTAGGGCAAGATTTTTTCTCTTACAGGGTGCTTTCTTTGATTGACATCTTTCATTTTCCTTCTAACCATATTATTAACATACTTTCATAACTTGACATTTTAACTGTCTGATCATGAGCAAACAATTCCCCTCTCTGTCTCTTAGCATTGCTATTTGAAAATATGGTTGAAATAATATTTTCTTACATTCCTCTTGTTGGCATTTTACAAATCATACATACACTCAGCCTCTTCTATCCATGAACAGGAAAGGGAAGAGGTTCATGCACTGGGTGTCAGTTCATACTTGTCTATCATCAGGATTTAAATTGGGGCTGGTAAATAAGTATGAATCCTGGCTTTGGTGGAAGGGTACACAGGAGTCCTGACAGAGAACATCAGAGGAAAGCCTCAGAGCAATAGACTCCTTTCTCCATGGGATAAGGAATGAAGCAGCATGTTGAAGAGATGCCTCCATGGTGGTTACTTCCATTAATCAGAGAAAAGGGTGCCTGCCAGGCAGGAAGGGGACTAATTTGCATGTCTTCCATCTTTTACATGGGGTGAACAGGGATTTCTCCCTACAGTCCACCCTCATGCATTTTATCAAGATTTACGTCAGTCACTAATCTCTTCCTTCTTACCATGTACTCTAAGCTTCTCAAAGCTATCTGCTTCTATTATGACCCCTTTCGCCTCCCTTCCCAGCTCCTAAAATTCTGGTCTCCACTAGCTTCCTTGAACCCCATAAACTCATGTATTTTATCACGGTTCATCTCAGTCACTAATCTCTTCCTTCATCCCATGCACTCTAAGCTTCTCAATGCGTTCTGCTTCTCCTATTATGAACTATTTTCCCTCCCTTTCCAACTCCTAAAAGCCGTCCACTGTTCCCTTTGTGATTCTTGTTCCTTATCAGCAAAATCCTCTAAATCCTCACCTATTTCTTGACTTTCCCTTTACCTTCTTCCTCTAACCTTTCTCTAGAATGCCAGACTTACAAATTAAACTGTTCACTTGACCTTAAAGTAGGTATTTTAAATTCAATATACCTAAATCTTAGCCCTAAATTTCTCCCTATTTCCCTTCCATGCAAACTCAGCCATACACTTTTCTATCTCCGTAGATGTCAACTCCATTTTTTCAGTTATGAGGACAAAATTATGGTTGACTCTTCTCTTGATTTGACCAGTGTACACCAAAATTCTACCACCAAATCTGTTGGCTCTGCCTTCCACATATATACAGAGTTTAGCCAGTTCTAACAACTCCACTGTTATAGCCCTGGTCTGTGCAGCCTCCTCTCCCTCTGGATAACTAATTATTTTCCCATAAGTCCTCCTGAACCTCCTCTGCCATTTTCAACTTAGCAGCTGGACTGACTCTTTTAATACAAGCCAGCCCATGCCACTTATCTGGGTCACATCCTGCAGTAACTTCTCATTCAACTTAGAGTTAAAGCCAACACCTTCATTATGAACTCTAATACCTTAGAGGATGTGGCCCCTTTGATTCCACCTGAGTCCACTTGCTTCTGTTTGTATTCTGGCTTTCTGGCTGGGTTTACACCATCACAGGCATCTTTAACACAAGGCCTTTCCTCCAGCTGTGCCCACTGCCTGCATTTGTCTCTTCCCAGAGGTCCCCTTGACTTTTTCCCTTTATTCCTGCTCAAATCCCAGCTTCTTAGATAGGACTACTCATTTAATATGGCAACCTACTCTGCCCCAGAGCCCATCTTCCCAACCCCTACATATGGGCTCAATAGTGGTTGTTATTTTTTGCAGATTATTTATCAGCATCAAATATATTATCTAACTTTCTAATTTATTAGAGTTTTTGCCTTTTCTTGGTAGCATCCCAGCACCATGAGAGTGGGGATCTTGTCTGTATTTTCATTGACAAAGAAAACTTAAAACAGTGCTTTGTGCATGGTTGTAATGCAATTCCTATGTGCTAAATGAATAAATGACTATCTGGAGGGCAGAATTAAATAATGGATCTCAAAATGTTTTGTGAATTGTAAATATTACAGTGATGTTGTTGTTGTCATTGTTGTTATTTATAACTAGAAAACAGTGACCAATAAATTTTAATGTTAAGTTTAAATGAGTAAAATCAATTTTTACCTATAGAGAAAATTTTAACAGAAAGCCTTTTTTGTGCAGATGATGGATTCCCATGACACAATAATTTGGCATGAACAGGTGTCTACTATAGTCTGAAATTCCAGTAATATCTCAGTGTCACTTTTGAATTATGCATTGCCTTATATTCCATATGCTGCATCTAAAAACATTATACTTCTTTGGGGTTTGGGGAATTTTCTATAAACTTATAGATGCCACAGTCTTTATTTTTAAAATAACTCTTTCATGTTTGTGCATCTCCCTTCATCTGACTTGTCCAGTAGGTCTAACTTCTCTATAAATGTAATGTCTTGATTCTGTTCTCTTCCCTATTACATGTGCACTTCTCCCTTGAGAAGCCCACTTTCTTTTATTATTCATTGGACATTTTTCAGTTCAAATCATGCTGGTCATTGTTTTTTTCCATTTGGACATATCCTTAAGCCAATTGACCATTAAATTCCCTTCTTTCTGTAGAGGCTAATTAAACCATCAACTCATAGATTTGAACTCTGGGTTTTCCTAAAATGTAACCTTCCAGAACTATGTCTGTACTTTAGCAGAAGACTGGATGATTTATTCAGACAAACAGGATGCCCCCACGCCAAATCATGTGAGTTATTTGTCAAGTGAAGGAACTAAATACACTAATTATTCTGGCATGTTGAGAAAGCCCCAACTGAAGGGAAGTTGAAAGAGAGTGAAATGTGGAGCTGATCTGGAGTGGGAAGTAAAATAACCTCATTAGCAGGCAGAAGGAAATAAGTAAATTGAGATTGGTGATTTTGATTCCTAGGGTCCCAATGGGAAGAGAAATTGGAACACTGGAATTTATTAAATCTGTTCTCTGAGCACCAACTCCTCTATGCATGCTTTGTCTGTGCTTCTGCTGCTCCTGCTCTAATATAATATACGTATTATGTATATTCTCTAATACACAGAAAGGAGAGAAGGTTGGAAGTGACTTGCACAAGTGTGGATACATACTCTACAAACTATGAATGTTGATCTATATGTAATAGTCTCTTTGCTCTCTGAATCTGTAATTATATCTACCCAAAGGTACCAGAATAATAATTGTATAATATTTTGTCAAATGGCTCACATTAATTATTCTGATATTTCTCTGACAAGAGCATTAAGTGCATGGTTGCATATACCTGATCTAGTTGATTGGGGGGTTCATGATACATGCTCAACATCGTCTTGTTAGTTTTTAAAGCTAAAGTATAAACCCATGCATGTTGACCTTCTCCTTTTGAATCCAAAAGAAATAAGAAAATAGTTCTCCCTGTTAGCTCCAACACTTAACAAAATTTTTGATTAATCGATGTACCTGCAATTCTTCCATTACCTAGGACAATGGGTTCTTTCCATTTCAAACAGAACATAATTAGAGAAATAGTGTCAGATTACTTTTACCCTATTTTCAGCAGGTTTACAGGGGGAAAAATGAAATGATCCTGTTCCATTTGGATGGGACTAATTATGACGCAGCTTTTTCTGTAGCCACCTAATATGCTTAGGAACAGGAGATGTGAGTGAGGGGCCCATAAGTATTTATATCCTTAGAACAACACAGACTTACCTACATGAAGTAGTAAATCCATTTCATATCAGTAGACAAATTCTCATGGTTCTCATTTTTTGTCACAAACCTACTAGATGTTGGAGAGTTTGAAGGGAAGGCATCCCAGTTTTATGCTTCAGGGCACATGCTAATGATCCCTGTTGGTTCAGAAATTTCCCCAGGGCCTAAGACTGTTGAATACAGATCACCATCAGTGTCCCTCCACAATATTTCCTCAGGAGAGTTACATCCATTCTGTTATTGCCATAAGCCCTTCTGCACAAACATCATGTTCCATTGATTTTATAGAGGAATGGGCCAAAGTCAAAAGACATACCTCCATTCCTTACCACATCTGGAGCTGCACCTGGCTGGAGAATCTGTCTCCACTGAGAAAGGGAGAAGACATCAATTATTGTACTGAGGTCCTCCTGAAAAAGCTTGACCTTCTGCCTCCTAACTTTTAATCATACCTAACAGCATCCAAGTGAAAATGGTGAGTATATTTCAGGATTTAGAGGTTTAACCATGAGGTCTTACTTCTCAGTTGGTTTGTTAATTAGAAAAGCCATATGGAATAGATCAAAGTCATACACAAGCAAAAAATTAGGAGTATCCTCTTTGTTCTTGGAAAGTACATAATTATAGACACACTAAGACACAAATGTACACACACATATCACACTCATGGTGTTTATTCATATCAGAGAAACACCTTTAACAATGCAAAATGATTTCTGAAGGGTGAAATATAAAAGGGCTGAGGAGACAGTATGAAGAAATACAAAATATAATAATACACATATATATTTTACATTGGGTTTGGAGTTTGTTAAAAAAAATCTTAGAGCTGTAAGGCAGAAGTGAGATTTGAAATAGAAGTGAACATCTAAGAAATGGCAGTTATATTATAAAGGGACAAGAATGAGACAAAGACAAAGGCCCAATGATGAGATGTTATTAGAATCAAAGCAACATAAGTTGTTCTATTTTATGAAGCAGAGACGCTGTACTAAGAATGATGAGGGATAAGCTGCAAAGGGTTAGAAAGATGTGAATGCTATGACAAGCAACTTGTTTGATTTGGTTGTCTGTCAGCAGTTCTGATTAATTTAGTTCTTAACCATGTGTGATATGAAGCTATATGTACCCCAGAAAAACACGTGTTCTTAAATCACGTTTACACCCATTACTGTGGGTGTAAACTCATTTTAGGTAGGACCTTTTGATAAGGTAACCTCAGTTAAGGTGTGTCCCACCTCAAACAGGTTGAGTCTTAATTGTAATACTAGACTCATTGCTGAGAGAATGAAATTCAGACCCAGAAAAAAGACACAGGAAATAACAATCTGAAACAGAAACAAGAACATAAGGAAAAGAAAAGAGGCTACCAAGTGTCTTGATGCATTGATTTGGACATTTTCCAGCCTAAAAACTGTAAGCTGATGAATTCTCATTGTTTAAGCCAACCCATTTCATATTATTTGTTTGAAGGAGCCTAGAAACCTAAAATATCATGCAATAAATTTGTGACTGCAAGAGTCCAGCAACTGGAGAGACTGTAAGTTCCTGTAACAAAGAAAAATTACAGCAATGTCTTATGTGTCTGGAATAGATTTGAACCTTGCAAGAAGGTTTAAGCTGAGAATGCTAAACTCATTTATGGGAATAAGGGATTCAATAGACTGAAAAAGAAAAGTAAAGAATATCCATAATATGCTGAATGCCAGAGCAGAGGGCCATAAACGTCAATAAAATTTCATAGAGTACACTGGCATTTTGAGAGTAGTATGAAATTTATATTTAGGAATCAACGCAAGTCATGTTAAAATTCTTGATAAAGATACTAGCATAAAGATCCTAGAGATTAGAAATGACTACTACAAAGTGTAATGACTGAAGATAGATTTTATGTGTTTGAGACAAAGGGTAGAATTGTCATGAAGATGTTATTTAAAGAAGTTTAAACTTTATTAGATAAAGGGCTTGAGAAGAGTTAAAGTAGATGTTTCATGCAGGTTGTTAATATATACTGAACAATTTTTAGAGAATATAAAATGAGATCTGAGAT
>JAQZBX010078637.1:0-14090 GCA_029593785.1 Cabassous unicinctus
TATGCATATGTTAATATATGTAGGAAATATCTGATAATATATTAAAAATAAAATCAAACTGTAGAAGTTATCTTGAATAATATGGGTCTTTCAGTTTATAAGAAATTTCTGATTTTCAATTTTACAAGAAATCTGCATTCATTTATATGTGAATTAATGTAACTGAAAAAATTTTATTATTTGTTCTTCAGCTTCAAACATTTTAAATTTTTTACTGAAGTTTATCATTCATACATGAACATACATAAACAATAAGATTATAGTTAAAGTAGTGAACATAGAAAACAAGCATGCATATCATCATACAGGGCTCTCATACATTACCCCATCACCAACAACTTTCATTGATGTGAAACATTTGTTACAAACTATGAAAAAGCATCCTCAAAATATTACTGCTAACAATAGCCAATATCTTACATTAGGAGTATTTCCCTCCCAACCCACCCAGTTATTAAAAACCGGTATTAGAATTATATACTTT
This sequence comes from Cabassous unicinctus, assembly GCA_029593785.1. Classification (NCBI taxonomy): domain Eukaryota; kingdom Metazoa; phylum Chordata; class Mammalia; order Cingulata; family Chlamyphoridae; genus Cabassous; species Cabassous unicinctus. Next base: position 485 of record JAQZBX010078637.1, read on the forward strand.
TTATAATTCATGACAGAACATTCTCATATTTGTTCCTTTTAGCAAATATGTGGTCCATCTTCCACCACAGAGTTCATTGTGTTATACACTCCCATGCTTTGTACAAGCCATTCAAAATGTACACTCACTGACTCTCATATTCATCAGAGTTGTGCTGTCATGACCTCAGTAAATTTTAGAATATTTTCATTATTTCAAAAGGAAAAATCCCATATCCATTATACATTTTTATTTTTGTCTGTTAGAACTGGTATATCTTCTCTGTCATTGCTGCAAAATATTACAATATTTCTGTTAACTATAACCCATAATTTACATTAGTTGTAACTTTCCTGTGTATCACCATATTCTAAAAACTTTGTAAAAAAAGAACTTTCTTATATTATTAACCACAATCTTCATCCACCAACTGAAATCACTGTTACACAGTCCCTAGATTATTCTCTTTCTTCCTTTCAATTGAAATATTACATCCACAGAATACCCCTTTCAGCCACAATCATGTTTATAAATCAGCAGTGGTAGTTATACTGACTATAACATATTACCACCAACTCTATTTATTTCCACACATTTACAATAAACCCTATAAGCAATTCTACATACATTAAACAACAGCTCACATTCTCAACCTACATTCTATTTCAAGCTCCTTTTTTTTTTTTTTTTCCACCCCTTGGAAATAAATTCTCTATTATGACCATTTTTACTATTAGAAGTCAATTTTAGGAACTCTCTGGCATGAAGCCTGTGATTTCCTTGAAATAAACCCAAGTTGGAAACCTGGTGGAGATTTTCTTTGTAATCTGAAAGACACCACAGAGAACTTTAACTGAGTTGGTAGGAAGGAAGGTGGGCAGGAAGATAGGTATTAGGAGAAGGTAGTGTGGGTAATATTGAGTCTGTGTGTGTCCACTCCAGGCAGAGATTCTTGGGTCCTGTTGACAGCACTCTTAGAGGGAGGTCTGCTTTGAACCTGGGAAGGAGGTGGGTACATGGGGGAAACAGGGAAAGGTGTAGGTAGAGATACAGTACTCATTGTAAAAACAGCCATAGCCTCCTGTGCAATTTAATCTGCATTATGTGATCAGTTTTGAGCCCTAACTCCCCACTACCTTCCCATGCCCCATCCCAACTCATGAGCTTGTGTGGGCACATGGAGGCTCTGTTCTAGAAAAGCTACTGAATAATTTTTACTTTCATTTTCAAACCCAAATCAGTTACATAAGAATAATGGAATACTTTATTTCGTATTTATCTTCACCATATCTTCGGCCCTAACCACCCAGGGATGATCTGGGGAGGAAAAGTTTACTAACACAAGAAGGGAAGGCAGACGAGATGTGGATGTACACAGTTTGCAGTGGCACAAGGGGAAGGAAAGCAGAAACCATCCTGGCTACGAACATTAAAGAGAGTCGGGAGGTCATCCCAGAGGTAACGCTAATGTACACCACAGTAGGATCTCACAGAACACCAAAGTGGCTATCACCTCACACAGAGAGTCTCCTGAGGGCTCTGGAGACACCCAGGTCCTATATAAGGGGGTATAGCTCCAGAGATTGATGCCTTATTAGTGGGCTCTCCTTGGAATCTGTGCTCCTGAAAGTGACAGAGTTGGACTCAAATAAGTCCTCCTTGCACATGGTCCATCAGTCTCTTCTATTCAAACATATATGTGATGCTGGAGTTTGTAGGTATTCTTCCAGAGGCTGGAGCCTCTGGACTTCCCATGTACCAGCTGTGCCTGGAATCTTGGTGGAGCTGCAACTCCTAATCTACAGCTCAATGGACTCTCCCAAGTCACCTGGTGAGAAGATGATGATGGACAACGGCCATCCCAGGGAATGGAGAGAGCCTGCAACTGCAGGCAGGATAATCCCATCCACTGTATCCATGGGATATAAGCCCCCTCTTACTTGGAGGTGGGGTGGATATCACGATCCGAAACTCCTCAGGATTGGGGGAAGAGATATGGACTAGAGTGGACTTAATGGTATTCTGTTGTAGACATATTGTGATTCAAGCAATGGAAGAAATTACAACAGTGAGGTGGAGCCAGGGGCAACTGGACACTTTTGGGGCAGGGAAGGAAAAAGCAGTTGTAATACAGGGACTTTTTCAGGACTTGGGAATTATCCTGAGTGACATTACAACAACAGATATAGGCCATTTTACATCAGCATATAACATACAGAACTGTGTGTCAGAAAGTGTGGTCTACAATGTGAACTATTGTCCATGCTTAGTGGCAAAGACCCAAAGTGTGTATATCCATTGCAGGTGATGTGCCACACTAATGAAAGATGTTTATGTGGGATGTTATGGGAGGTGTGGGAGGTGGGGAACATGGGAATCCCTGTAATTTTAGTGTAACACTTAAGTAATCTAAGCATCTTTTAAAATAAATTTTAAAAAATAAACTAAAAAGCTGACTTCAAAAATAAATAAATAAATAAAGTGGGCAGAAAATCAACCCTAAGGATTTAGGGCGATATAAGAAAATTGCCTAGGAGGCTTTGGGACAGGATGTATGACTATCATACCAAAAGTCCTCTCTCTAATCACTCAACAATGCTTTAGTCGCTCCAACAAAACACTTTCCTACTCTTTTATTTGGATAGCTCACTTTAAAGTATGGGCTTAAGTGAAATGCTATACAAATCCAGATTCAAGTTCAAGGTTCCCAGAAGATTCCTGTGACCCCAACCTGGAAATTCTGGAGCTGGCTCCTAGGTGAATAACTGAAAACCTGGAGGAAGCGAAACTTTCAGATCGGTACATCTGGTATTTGCATCTCTGGGTAACTGCTCTGTCCTCCAGGCTTCCTTCTCAGAATCTTACGGAGTCTGTGTTGCCCACTGGGCCTGGCAGTAGGTCCACACCTTCCTAGATTGCCCAGAATGGAATCCAGAAGCCTAGTCATCTTTTGGTAGATGCAGAATCCACTTGGCTTAGGAGTACCACAACTGAGGGTCCCACTCCTTGCTCCACCTCGCATACCCACTCCTCTAGCCACAGAGACCATCTTGATGACCCTTTGCCTTCTCATACTGCTCCAATCAAACCATCCATGTGTAAAAGTTATCCCTCTTAGTCACCAATTTTCAGCATTTTCATACCAATGAAGAATGAGTATGAACCGTTAGAAGTATATACTCGTCCCACCACCCCATCAGCATCTCCCCACACCTCCCCCAATTGCTGAATTTCAGCACTAAGTTCTGGGCACAACACAGAGAAGGGTCACCCACTCCACTCAAGGGAGCAAATGAGGTGGTCGGGCCTCAGTTTCCCTGCATGCTCAGACCCATCACCTGGAGCCTAATTCTGATGATGTGCGATGGCAGACAGGAGAACAGCCCAGGATCTCCTCAGGCTAATGCAAAGTTTTCCAGATAGGAGAAAAAGAAAGTTCTCTTACTGAATCAAATCCCAACATTGAACCTAAAGGTAAGTCGTGGGTGCCATAGTTGCAGGAGCTTGGACCTTCCATATTTTCTGAGTCCTTTTGTCTGTCATCCCAGATTAAAATCTCCCCAATAAATCATCCTTTGCTGGGACCCTGGCCCAGCACTCTGAGCTTTTTCACAAGCCCCTGAGTGTTCTCTTCCAGACCCAACTGGCACTCCCATACTAGCTCCTTAACCCTTTCACTTAACATTTCCTGACTTCCTTGGATCAAGGAAGATCCTTTCTCTGGTCAACTATCACCTCCCCAACCATTCACTCACAGGGACCCTCCTGCCTTTGAGGCTAAATTTCAGATAAGCCATGTCTGTAAGATTAAAAAAGAAAAACTTTCATAATTTTGAAATTTCTTTGAAAAATGTGTTCTCAAAACACTTAAAAAAAATCAAAGGTGACATAAACAAATGGGAAGACCTTCTGTATTCATGGATTGGAAGACTAAATGTGGTGAAGATGTTAATCCTACCCAAACTGAATTAGCAATTAAATGTAATACCAATAAAAATTGCAACAGCCTACTTCATAGAAATAAAAAAGGTAATTACCAAGCTTATTTGGAATAGAAAGTGCACCCGAATAGCCAAAACCATCCTAAAAAGAAGAGTGATATGGAAGAACTTCACTGACTGAGCTTGAAACATATTACAAAACTACAGTGGTCAAAACAGCATAGTATTGTCATAAAGATAGACAGAGTGATTAGTGGATTAGAATTGAGAGTCCAGAAATAAACTCTCACCTCTAAGGCCAACTGATTTTTGATAAACCTACCAAATCTGCATAATGGAAAAAATTGTCTCTTCAACAAATGGTGCTGGGAGAACTGGATTCCATAACCAAAAGAATTAAAAAAGGACCGTTCCCTCACTCCCTATAAATGAATTAACTTAAAATGCATCAAATACCTAAATATAAAACCCAGGGCCACAAAACTATTAGAAGAAAATGTAGGGGAACATCTACAAGACCTTGTGGTAGGTGGGGGTTTCTTAAAGTTTATACCCAAAGCACTAGGAACAAAAGAAAAAATAGATAAATGGGACCTCCTCAAAATTAAAAACTTGCACTGCAAAGGACTTTGTCAAAAGGGTGAAAAGGCAGCAGACTCAATGGGAGAAAATATTTGGAAATCAAACATTGATAAGAGTTTAATGTCTATGATACATAAAGAGATTCTAGTTCTCAATAATAAAAAGACAAATGACCTGATTTAAAAATGGGCCAAAGATTTGAATAGATATTTGTCGAAAGAAGAAATACAAATGGTAAAAAGGACATGAAAAAATATTCAAAAAGAATATGAGGCGACACAGAGAGTGCACAATGAAGAGACACAGAGAAGACAGCAAGTGCAAACAGTGAGGGGGGAGAAATAAATAAATAATTTTCAAAAAGATGGAAAACTACAAGTGTTGGAGAGGATGTGAAGTGATAAGAATGCTTATTCACTGTTGGTTAGACTGTAGAAAGGTACAGTCACTCTGGAGGATTGGTTGGCAGCTCCTAAGGAGGTTGAATATAGATTTGCATTGTGACCCAGCAACACCACTACTAGGCATATACCAAGAATAATAGAGCAGTAACGCAAACAGACATCTGCACAATGTTGTTCACTGTGGCATTATTCACAATTGCCAAAACATGGAAACAACCCAGGTTTCAATCAACCAATGATAAACAACAAATAAACAATTTGTGGTGTATACATGCAATGGAATATTATGCAGCAATAAAAAGAAATGAAGTTATGAATCATTTGACAACATGGATGAACCTGGATGCCATTCTGTTGAGTAAAGAAAGCCAAACACAAAAGGACAAATACTGAATGTTCACTATTAGGAACTAAATATATTTGTAAGCTCATGGAGTTAAAAACTAGAATATAGTTAACAGAAAGAGTGAGGTTAATGAATGGAAAGCTGAGGTTTAATCTGTGCAGAATTCATAAAAAATTTGTTTGTAAATCTATGGAAAATAATAGAAATGGTGAAAGCACATCATAGTGTTTCAATGTGTATCTAGAAATGCTAATAAATGGGTATGATAGTGGTTGAAAGGGAAAATCTAAGGTCATGTATATTACCAGAGGAAAAACTAAAAAATGTAAGATGGGACTGTATAACATGAAGCCTCATGTGAAATATGAGTTTGGGTAATAATGCATATATAAGTCTGTTTTTCATTGAAACTTAAGAAACATATGTTAATGTTATAATATGTTAATATCAGGCAAAAATACAATAAAAGCAAACTATGGATAATAGTGTGTAATAATATATTAATAATCTGCCATAAAGGGTTAAAAAATGGAAACATAGGTGAAAGAAATGAGACAAAAGGTACTACATATTGTTTGACTCCATCTATACAAAATACAAATACAAATAAATTAGAGAGACATAAACAATAGCAGCCATGCAAGGCAGGAAGAGGATAGTGAGATTGAAGGGTGATTATTAAGGGGTAGAATTTTTCTTTGTTTTTCTGTTTTTTGTTAATATTATTATTAGTGGAGTAATGAAAATGCTCTAATAATGATTGAAGTGATGAATGCACAACTATGTAATTATACCAAATACTATTGATTGTTCACATTAGGTCGATTGTATGCTTTATGAATATGTATCAATTAAAATGATTTTTACAAATCCAATGATGTCCTTTTTTTAAGTAGAACTTAATTTTTGAAATCAATATTCAAACCAAATTTTAGCAAAATCATCACACTGGAGCAAATTTTGTTTCATGCTGCATTTACCTAGAAAAACTTTGTATAACTAGTCAAAAGGAATAATAGTCAATTGTAAATTTGAGTTCATTTCTTAGAGCAAAAGGGAAAATTCATCTGAAAAGTCAGGCTGAAATCCATTGAGACAGCATGAGGCAGCAACAGCTCAGCATCTCGGTGAGAGCGGGTGCTGGCAGCCTGAGCTCTCTCACTGTGTGATGGTGCTTCTCTCTGACCTTCAGTTTTCCCATGCACCAAAGGAGGGTTTCAGACAGAATGATTTCTAAATTCCTGTGTGCCAAGGTCCTTTCACTTCAGAGAAGAGTATTAAATGTTACCACTATTTTGCTTTGGGTATAAACTTCAAAAGAAAATGAATTAACATGCTCAAATATTTTACAACAGAGTACTATGATTTTTACTGCAACTCTCACCACCTTTAGAAAATTTCCATTCTGAAGTTGCTGATTTGGTTTACATTTTTCCTTGGAGATTCCTGCCTTGGGGGCATCCTCCTTGCTATATGTATGAAGAAACTAGATGCCATTCCCTTTTTTAATACCTGGGTCAAAGGCCCTGCTACATCCTATGGGCTGTTTGGTGTCTCTGCTTAGGATCAATCCACCTTCTCTCTAATTATGGAGTGCCCAGGTGATCAATTTATTTTTCTTTCCTTGCATTCCACTGTTTATTATATAAGTTGTATTTTAGTGTGTCCTTACAGAATTTCTTCATCTCCTGTGGCTAATCTACAGTTTGAGGTTTTTATATAGCATCTCTTCATGTGTTTTGTTGGAATGCACAAATGATTTGCATAAGGACAAATAAGGATACTTAGGCAGCTGAGCCAGCTACATTTCAGCACCTTATAGTTACAGCCTTGTCCCTCTATTTATGCTGCATTTGACCTTAAAAGGTTTGCTCCATTTATATCTGTACCAGACTGAAATGCCATTCTAGAGTTTGAACATTTTATTATAAATTATTATCCATATATGCATTTCAGGATAATCCATTTTGTAACTACAGTCCAAGGATATTACAGAGTCCATTGGCTTGCTTCTATGGAAGGTCTTTGTTTCTGAAAGTTTAAAGATTTCAAATCCACTCAATTTCAGTGTTCTCCATGGATACTCTTATTAAGCTAAATAATGGAGTAGAAGGATGATGGCTATGGCATTTCTGATGCCACAGGGTAACTCACTTTGCACAGCCTCCACACAGACAGAAGCAGTGGTATGTAAGTGAATATTCTTGTTCTAGGAACATTACTTTGAAGTATTTTGTTTTCAAGGAGTGTGATATATACAACTTAATCCCAAAATGTTTAGAAAATAGGTCAATAAAAAGAGACAGATACATGGATGGGTTGAAAGTTAAATGTATAGATAGAATTATATGGGAAATTTATCTAGTGATAAAAAATATCATTCTTTTGTGAGCATGGACACAGTAAATTGAATCTGCTTCTTTGCATGAAGAATAGAGTCAAGGGAGTAGGACTCAAATTCTCTGACTAACTTTTGGTTAACCTGTGTAAGGATGTTCATAAACTCAAGTTTGTGAGCATATATTTTCAGCCTAGCACAAAGTGACTGGATGACTCAAGATCCATCCTTTTAATTTCACCAGGAATAGTAAAAAGTGCTGTAGAATATGCATACAAGAAATCCACCTCAATTGGTAGTTTCTCATATGCAATGTCATCATCAAAACCACTGATGGTCTCAATGCCACAGTCCAACTCTGTATCCTACAGGGCTGAATACTGAAATGTTTGGATTTTCTAATTACGCTTCTACTATTATCCCCTCTGAAGAAATCTTTTAATTTTTTCTGGTCAGTGGTTCCATTTGTTCCATGGCTTAGAACCACACAAACAAAACTGCTCCTTTGATATGGTGTTCTTTAGAAACATTGCAAAATTCCACAATTTCTTCATGTGAAAGATCAATTTTATTCCTGACTTCAAATTTCAAGTTCCTGAATATTTCCTGGAGGTATGCTCCATCTACATCTATACCAGACTAAAACACCACTCCAGTACTTGAAAGTTTTACTATAAATTGTTATCTGTAAACCCATTTCAGGATAATCCATTTTGGACCTACTGTCCAAGGATATGCCAGAGTCCTTTGACTTGCTTCCATGTAAGGTCTTTGCTTCTGAATTTTTAATGGATTACAAATCCATTCATTTTCAGTGTTCTCTGTGGATACTCTTAAAAAGCTAAGTAATGAAGTAGAAGGAAATGATGTTTATGGCATTTCTGATGCCACAGGGTAATTCATTATGCACAGCCTCCCAACAGTCAGAATAGATATTGTCCCCAAACTCCAAGATTGAGGAATGAACAAAAATGGGGGGAATGTAACCACTGACCAAAGCAGATTTATTGTTATTATAGCTATTATCTTGAGTTATTGAGTAGCTTGTAACATTGATATAAATAATAAATACTGGGAAAATATGGGGAAAGCAGAAAAAAGCTTCTTGGAACAAGAGGCCCAACAATAGTAAATGATTGATGAATGAATTTGGTTGCCAGAATTTGCAGAAATTTTGGGAAACCTGTTTCAGGCCTTGACCATCTTCCTTCTCATGCAGAAATTTCAGTGAACTAGGTCAGGCTAACTCCAGGCTTCTGGAATCAACCCAAGGAAAACCAGAAACACAGTGACTGTTTACCTTAGTGAATGACCCTTCCCTTTGTTCAAATTAATCTAGCATGTAAAACTTTTTAAAAGTCAATATCTTCAATCTCTTTACAAGTAATTGGTTTGCAGATGTCTTCTATTCCTTCTTGGTTCAGTGTACGTAATTTGCATGTTTATATGAATTTGTCCATTTTGTCTTAATTATCTAATTTACTTGTGTACAGTTGTTCATAGTATCCTTTCATAGTCTTCTTATTTCAACTAGGTCTTTAGAAATGTCCTCCTTTACATTTCTGACTTTTGTTATTTCAATCCTCACTCTTCTTCTCTTTGTCAGTCTACTAAGAGTTTGTCAACTTTATTGATCGTTTCAAAGAACCAACTTTAGATTTGATTCTCTCTAGTCTGATTTTTATTGTTGTTCTCTATTTCATTTATTTTTCTTCTCTTCTTTGCTATTTAGTTCCTTCTGCTCACCTAGAGTTAGGTTCTTTTCTTGTTGTTCTAAGCTTGTGAGTAGGGCTCTGATTTGAGGTCTTTCTTCTTTTTATTATATTTTTTAAATTTCATTGAAGTGTATCATACATACATACACATACATGAAGAATAAGTGTATAGTAAAAGCTGTGACCTTTCAAAGCAAATATGCATATTCCTATATAGAGCTCCCATACATCACCCCACCATGAACACCTTTTATTTTTGTGAACATTTGTTACAAACTATGAAAGAGTATCATGAAAATATTACTATTAACTACAGCAGATATTTTACATTTGGTGTATTCAATTTCTCCCAAAGAAGGGTGCTTATGACCCATATTTAGAAATCAAGAAGCCAGTAAAGGAGAAAATTGGAAAGACATAACTCCCAACACCCCCATTGGAGGGTATGTAGTGGTTTGGTAAAGTAGAGAAATTCCCCTGTGTGCCTATGGAATGTTAAATGGAAAAGAGCTGGGTCTCTTATGGGAGGGCTCATGTGCTTCTATTTCTAGCGTGCAAAAGTATAAAGGGCTACAGATTATGGGTCCAGTGTAGCTTTAGATATCTTGATGACCACTTGTGGGTTGGTGTACAAAATATGCGGCATAAGAAGACAATGCAAGGTGCTCATCATGAGAGAGTGAAACATTCCCTGCCTGGTCCATGTCAGTATGGAGAGATATACATGACTACACTCCCACCAACACAAGGATTTTCATGTGATTTGGAGGAATAAGGAGACCAGGAGAGGTTCAATAATGCTTCCTTAAAGCTTTGGGCTGAATTTAAAGCCAGAAGTGTAGGTTGGCAGGAAGGAAATAATGGACCTCACCAAAAGCTGGTGAGGAAATGTCCATTGTGAGCATCCATGTTCCTGGGAGATTGGGCAGGAGGATTCATAGAGGACTGTCCCTCTGTGAGTGGATTCCAGGCATATTCCTCTCATTTCTGACACGGGTTCATTCAATGCCATGGAAGACACCACCCAAAACTGTTCAGGATGATAGAAGGATATAATGAAAACCAGAAAAGTCATTGCTAGTTGCTTTTATATGCCTCCTGAGAAATAAAGGGCAAAGAAGAAAATGGCAGAATTGAGAGAAAGATTTATCAGGGTCTCTGATATGAGAAGTTGAAGTATGTTTTCCTGACTGTGTCCCAGGGTGGCCAGGGTATGCAATGTAATCTGTGAGGTAAATCCTTTGCATTCTGAGTAAGCATTAACATCACCCTGGGGCCCCTAGTCAGTTAAAAATCAAATCTCTTTAAACAGCTATGAACAGAACATGGACTCTACCAGGATCATATGGCCTACATATATATTTTCTACTAGTGCTTCTCAAAGAAGCCTTTTAGAAATGCAAATTACCTTGGCCCACCGCAGATCTACTGAAATAGAATTGCTGGAGGTGGACTGCCTGAAAGTACATTGTAATGAAATCCTTAAGTGATGTCTAGGCATGCTTAGAGAATCACAGGGAACTGCAATTTAAATTCCAGTTCTCCAACTTCATTCCTTGCAGTCAGAGAGGAAAGTAATGCAAGGACAGAAAGGTTCGAGATTATGACAGGAAAAGTTTCAAAGAGAGAAAAGAGTGAAATGAAGCATGGAAAAGGACAATCAGGATGTGAATGGGACAGAAATGAGAGAAATTAAACTCAGAAATTGGATACCCTAAGCCTCTGTATTTGGAATTGTTAATTTTAAAATGTCAAGAACCCAGTTTGTGTTTTGGGTAATGATCTCATAGGTGCCTCATATTTTATTCCAAAGGAAGAGATTGTGAGCAGAGAAATAAAGAGGGAAGGTCATGATGGAAGTGTGTAATTGTTACATAAATGAGCCAAAGATGGCCCTTGTGTTGGTACTGTGTGTTGTCCAGTTTTTCACAGCACCCAGGGTCACTTAAGTTCCCCCTAAGCCCATGTTTATGTGAAACTCAAATCCTTACAAGCCCAATTGTTTAAAAATAGCCTGAATAAGTATTTCTTATCCATTTAGGGCTGATCTGTTTTGCATATACTGCAAAACTGCTTCCAGTATTTGCTAGCCATAGAAAATGTAAAATCCTGTTATAAATTCTGTGCCTAGGAAATCTCTGACTAAGAACCACCATGCTGATTCTGATGGTCCCTTGCAGTATCTGGAAGGTCAGTGTAAGGAAAAATCCCCCCTCCCCGGTAGCCTGTTCAAGTGCCATCAAATAAATTCTGTGTGTTTATGACAACTATTGGTCACATGTCTTAATTGGCTCTGCAGACCTCAAAGCTGAATGCACCACAGTCACAAATTCAGGATTATTATTAATCTGTAATACAGGGTTGTGTATCTGAGGTCCAATTCAGAAAGAAAATCAGAACTCATGAAAAGGCCCTGTCAAATTTTTATAACATTTTTCCATAAAAACACACATATCATTAGAAAATTAGGGAAAGGAGGGTATTTGGCAATGGAGAATTTGGCATAAGACACTGTAACAATTCAGGGCAAAGGCATTAAAGTGAAAGAAACCTGTATTTTTAATCCCTTTCCCCCTCCTTCTTATGTCATGTGTAACTTTGGAAGAAATGGCATTTGTACAGTAATTAAAATGACATTAGACATGTGTGGATTAATTTGTAATGTGCATATTCTTGAAACCTAAAACTTTAACAACTGGCAGTGTATTCCACACACACAAACCAAAATTGTACATGTTGAGGATGATTATTGCCAAAACACAGAAGTGGGAAATGTGTAACAATATGATGCTAGAAATAAATAAATTCAAATCCCAAAATGCTATGTCTACATTAATAAATGAAATTTCATTATGTAGACACAAAATGTGAAGAGAAAAAAAGCCATCCAAAGAGAACTGACCCAGCCAGCATGATGTAAAAATGGGAGTAGCCATGACCCAGAGTCTTCTGAGTTTGGGACTGGCATATTCTGAGGCCTTCACACCTCATCTGTGTAATTCCAGGCATGCTCTTCGCAGTGGGGAAAGTGCTGCTCCATCACCTCTGTTTTGGACCAGGAGTCACAGAGTATGTGACATTCAGAAACCACAAGCAAGTACATTTTTATGCTATTCTTGTTTTTTAGGCAGTTCTAGAGCTAAAATGAAACTGCATGGGGATACTAATCTTAGTAGAAAAATTTTTGAGAAGGCAGGGGCTGATGATATTAACCTAAAAATTCAACAATATTGGACCCAATTATCCAAAGTTAAGCTGTATTGTTGATAGATTAGATTTCAGATTTAAAAGAAAAAATACTAGTGGATCTGGGCAAGGAAAGCTATTTTGAATGTATTCCTACTGCTAGTGTGGGGCAGAGAGAGAAACCTACATCTTCATGTAGGCAAATGCTTGGGAGATACATAAAGTTATATTTGAGGTTTAGCCAAGGGCCCAGCAGGGATAGTTACCCTATTCATAATTTGGACTTTCACTGTCCCAGTTTTGTCTTTTACTGTTGAATTGCTATATTCAAAGGTCCTCAAAATGTGTGTGCAAGTGTGTAATTGCATGAAGCTAAGGTCTCGGGCTCCAGAAGCATACTGGTTTAAAGAGCCATTACATCACTTTCTTCATGTGTGACCCTCAACAAGCTATCTAGACTTCATCGTATCATCTCTTTAATGGATGCCAAACTAGCTCTCATCTCACAAGGTTGTTTTTATGAGTAATTTTGATTATAGATGCTAATGCTTAGATAATAATGCTTATTTTCACTATTATTGAAATTACCTTGAATGGAAACAGCCTTAATGGGACCAATGTAAAATGGATCCTTTCTGTATATGGATTGATTTTTTTCCTTCTCATTTCATGCCCATTGCATTTTAATACATACTTTTTCATATAGGTCAAATATTCCTTTGACAAAAGCATCAGTGGATAAAATATAGACTTCCTTTATCAGATAATTATCTTTACTGTAATAAAATCTGATTAATCACAACATTTAGCAATGTTGTTATCCTCCTGTGTTCTGGTGCTGTGGTGGCAGCCACAAACCAAATGATGCAGAATGGGCTGCAACATCCTCAGACCTTCATTCTAGGGAGAGAGCAAAGACAGTTGAGATCCCATCAGGATGCAGCCACCTCCATGAATCCTGTGGTAGTTGAATTGATGTCCAGAAAGAAATATTCTGAATGTGATGGCTCCATTTAGAGATAAATTTTATTTCTTGTTTTGCTTTGTGCTTTATTTTTCTTGAGCTAAGGAAAAAAGCACAACAGTAGAACAATAAAAGATGAATAATGAAGCAA
>JAQZBX010078638.1:0-14090 GCA_029593785.1 Cabassous unicinctus
GTTGAGTGTGAATGCAAGACCACGTTTAAGGTTGGGCTGACGTGATGAGATGGACCGGGTGCTGGGAGAGTTCAGCGAGGACGTGGTGGACTGAGGAGGACGGGCTGCCGCAGAGAAGGCCTGGCCCTGAGCTGTGCTTCACAAGGTGGGCAGGATGGGTGAAGGCAGAGAAAAGGGTTGGGGGCAGGGGGAAGGGAAACTGGAACATTCCAGAAGGACAGAATCTAGCATTGGGAAAATTGGATATCATTTCCCTGCCCTAAGTAGTCCTGGATGCTTCAACTTATGATAACTTGAAAAATATGATTCTCAGGGATTTCACTTCTCTGGGAAAAGAGAGCACATTGTGCTAAAGAAGGTAAGTGGGGTCTCACAGGAACTCCTCAACCTGTTCCATAGCACATGGGAAACCAAGTTTACTGTTCAATCCTCTACTTGAAGCACTGAACAGATGCCTCCCCAGCCCCATATGCTAAAAACCTAGAGCACTGTATCCCAGGAACAGATTAAAGTAGGAGCTGGAAGCATACCCAAGCTGGGGATTTACAGATGTTCAATAAAACCTGCAAACAGCCGACAAAACTCCCTGCACAGAACTGGAAAAGGCACACGTCCAGCTCAGTTGGAAATGGGTCCACAGTGAGGGAAAGAAATAGAATCATAGTAGCTCCAGATGCATGCCACAAAGGATGCTGAGGCACGCAAGTGCATCTTTCAAGAATAGTAACTTTTCAATCCATCCCTGCCTGTTTTTGAACTTCAGAATTCTCACTTCGCCATTAAAAATGTTCAGTTTAGTCGAAGTGCATAACAGATATCTTACTGCCAAGGAGCTGTAAGATGCACAAGCTGAGGTGAGCTCTGTGTGTGACAGATACACAAATACCCTGGAAAGCCACGGAGTAGCCTGACCGGAGGGCTCGGCATGAAGCAGGCATTCGCGTCTTATTATCCTCCTCTTGATTGCCCTATTTGGACACATTTGTGAAAAGCATTACTCGCCCCACCCTTTATTCCCCAAATGCAGCAGATGGTTTCAGCTCAGTGTTTCAAATCAGATGTTAGGCAGAGAGACTGAGCTGGAGCCCAGAGCATCTGGATTTTCAAGAAGCAGAACACAGAGCTTGCGAAAGGATGCAAAGAGAACAGAGCAGGGAGATTGTTCCGGGAATTTACCGGGCCATTGTTAGCCAGAGGATAATCACCCCCAAAGTTGTGTGAATGTTCTTTCTTTAACCTCAGTGAGAATAAAAGATGCGTGCTCACAGAGCAGAGTAAATGTGTTAGCTTATTCCAGGAGCTAGAAATTTCAGGTAATTTCCTTTCTTCAATTCACAGACACATATACACACACACAAAATGTTATCACAATTTTTTTTATCTAAAACATCAAAAAACATATGGTATTAAAAAGAGGTTGTACATGAAAGTGAAAAAGGGAGAAAGAGTAATTCAGCTCAATGCAAAATTCATATGTGTCAAAACCTTAAGTGGGTTAGGTCCATGAAACACAGAAGGACACACGTCTATGTTTCTGAAAATTACACTTTTGCTTTTTTAAAGATTGTCAGATGTAGATTTAGTTAAATTATGAGGCAAAGACACAAGGCATAGAAATCACATGTTTTGGTCAATAACTAAAAAAAGATTGAGGAGCCCAAGTGATTTCATAGCGTCCAGTTGGATATTCATCAGCCACGTTACAGTGCCAGCTTGTTACTAACAGTATGTCACTATGGATCTTAGGCAAGTTACCCAGTCTTTTGAATGGCTCCAGTTTGCTTATCTGTAAAATGAGAGGATCAGGCCATATTAGCCCTGAGGTTGAGTCTTGCTTCAGTATTCTATAGATACATGAAATCCCACCTCATTAAATAATACATGTGAAGTACTAATACAATGTCTCACATGTAAGTGCTGAACAACTGATGGTTATTATTCTTAATAACAACGTAAACTCATATCTGACACCAGTGTTACATCCAATATTCTTTACACATAAGATGCTTTGATTTAGAGAGAAAAGTAATGCTGCACAGCTCAGACCTAGAACTTGACCCAGTTGGGTCCATGAGCAGAAAAAAGGGAGAAAACAGATGTTCACACCCTTATCTTCCTGGCAAAAAAACAGAGTGAGTGCCCCATTCTATCATCTTCTGGCAATACTTTCTGATTCCCTCAGTGATATGTCTTAGGGAAGCCTGTACTTCTTCCCATTTCTGAAACCTTTTTCTAATCTACCTAAAAACACATTCTTTTTTTTTTTTCTTCTTTTTTTGAGGTAGTAGGAGCAGGGGATTGCCTGGGACCTCATATGTGGGAAGCCCGCACTCAGACACTGAGCCACATCGGCTTTCCTGAGTTTGTTTTTTTTCATTTGCTTTGCTTGTTGTTTGTTTGTTGTTGTTGTTGTTGTTGTTTTTTCAGGAAGCACCAGGAACTGAACCCAAGACCTCCCATGTGGGAGGTGGGTGCTCAACTGCTTGAGCCACATCTGCTCCCCAGATACATCCTTCTTGGCCCTTTAAGGAAGTTAAGAACAATATTTATGGATTCCATATTTCAAAAGGTGTCAGCTAATAGAGAAGGACTAAAGATAAACCAATGGAAATTATTATAACATAAAGCTTGAACACATAAGTTTCTACTCCCTGCTTTTCTTACTGTATTCATTCCCTTGGTGGGTAGTATCTATTTCACTGAGCCCCAAGTCAGAAAACTGAGAGTTATGCTAGACTTCCCTTTTCCACCCTTCTTCCCCTTCTTACCTCCCTCCATCAATGCCTTATCCAATAGGTATGTAGTGCCTTCCCATTATATATATATGAATATATAAATATGATAAATATTTGTTGGCTTAACATGAGAATCAGCTAACAGTTACATAGTGCTTACTTTGTGTCAGGTATTCTAAACATCTTACAGTGTTTACTCATTTAATATCCACAACAACTCCACCATCACTGTTTAAAAGATGAGGAAACTGAGGCATAGAGAAATTAAGTGACTTGCTTAGGCTCACACAGCTAGTATATGGTAGAAACGTTTCTCAAATCCAGGCAGTTTGGCTTCAGAGCCCATATGCTCAACCACTATTCTTTACTGTCTTCTATCTTGAGAGATTTAGGTACAATCCTACCAATGGAGTTGAGGGACATTAATCCAAGTTGAATAAAATGGGCAGCCCATTGCTTGTGCTTATTGTTTCTCCTCAATTTGACCTATAGATATTGTTTTTAACATTTGTCTCACTTTCCTATTTAATAGTTATTCCCTGGAGCTCTAGAGTGAGCCAGCCATCACTCCAGAGAAGTCTCAAGTAATTGCCCTCCTCCTCCCTGACAGTCTGATGGCACCCCAGTTCCCTACATGCATACAAGTCAGCAGGATGAGCAGTGGCAGGGGAGAAGAAATGAAGTATAGATTGAGGGTCAAATAGTAAGGGAAATGAATATGGACTTGATTCAGTAACTGTTGTGAAAAATTGGAAGTCCATAATCAGGATGTTAGGTGATCTATATTGTGTTTTAGGAAGGTCAATTGGGCAGCAATGCATAGGGCAGCCTGGTATGGGGATACTGTGGAAGCAAGAATATCAATTAATAGGCTCTGCCCCTAGTCCTGCTGCATGATGATGAGGACCTCAAACTGAGCAGTGAAAATGGGAACGTTGAGATAGGTCAAGAGATATGCAGGAGGTAGAATTGGTCTCTGTACATGATTAGATGAAGAGCATAAGGGAGAATGGAGACAAAGACATCCTCAAAGCATATAGACAGAGAGACTGGGAGAATTGTAATATGACTAAGTTAAGGTTGTGAACAAGACAGACATGGGCCCTGCCTCCTGCAGTTTATAGGCTGGTGAAGGAGACAATAAATAAGCAAATGAATAAAATACATCATTAAGTTCTATGGAAGAAACTAGTAGAAAGACTATGAGGTGGAGAGGAAGAAGGGAGGTCTATTCAGAGGTAGAAAAATAAGTAGTAGACTCTTGTATCACCGAAGCCAAGGAAGTCAAAAATCTAAGCAAGAAAGTGATGATAAACAACATCGCTCATGAAGAGGTTATACGATTTCGCATCAGGTAGTCATCAACGGCTTTGGAGAGCAGAATTCGCAGAGTGTTTGGGGCAGAAAATTTTGGTGGGTTGGCTCAAGATGAATGAGACTTGAGGAAGCAATGGAAATCAATTCATACCACCCTTTTGAAAGTGGCAGAGAAGGAGAGAAATAGAAGGTAAGCTCGAAAAAGAAAGTCTGAGAGGGCTTTTTTTTTCTAAGTTGAGGGAAAGTATAACTTCTTTGTGGAATAATGGAGAGAAATCATTGTAGGCAGAGGTTAAAGAGTCAGGAGAGCAAGGGCACAGCTGGAGGAGAAAGCCCAGAGGAGAGAGGAAAGAAGAGGATTAACAGCAAAGTATTCATGAGATTGGGAAGAAAGAAGTGGGAATGCTCCACCCAGAAGAGAACATGTGTCATTTGGGGCTGCAAAGGTAAAATAATTAGGTGCCCTTTTCTAAATATTGAATGAGGTCAGGAAGCAGCTCAGGAAATGTTTCTCCCTCCAGGTGTGCTGCATCTGTGAGGCGCCACCAACATTTCACAAAAGAGAGAGCTGTATACTTGGAAAGGATCCTGAAATAGTCTGTTATTACAAATTCAATACACAAACGGGATTTGCAAAGTCACACCAGCATTTATCTCAAGAAATCAATAAAACGTATTAAGTGGCTCCGATTTTCCTTTTACCATCAGAAACAGGAAAATTCTGGTAAGCTGTTTGGATAGACATCACTTAAATCAATTACCTACAAATAATTGAATTTATTTTCAAGTACAACAAAATAGGAAAATCATTTCAATTGCTTATTTCAAATGAATGTGTTTCCATAGTAGGCAATGCATAATCAGGAGAAAAAGAAAAGAGAAGGCAATAGTATTCATTGTGCATCTACTATGTGCCAAGTGGCTTAGACTAGATATAAGATACCTTTCCTCATTTAATTCTAATACCCTAGAAAGAGACCTTGGCAACAGTTTATTGGTGAAACTGAGGCTCAAACATGTCAAAGAGCTGTTCTTGTAAAAGTTCTCTCTTTGATATAACTACCCTGGAATGTTTTTGCCTAGAGGATAGCTTGGCACCAACCTCTAGAGCACTGTGTTCGGTGCCCTGACACCATGGTAACATTGAACACTAAATGATCCCATACACAGGATTTAGTATCAGAAGGATTCTTGGCACTTCATTTCATTCACAGCCATTTGCAATGGACTTGTCTAAAGATGCCACCATTCTGTCTCTGGCAACTGTCCCCCCAAAGCTCTTCCTCAAGGGGCAGAACTAAGTGGTTATGCATGATCCCTCAGCCTTCTGATCATAGCTGAGTTTCCCAGAGTGGAACATGTGCTCCAAGGCCAATGACTGGCCAGCTATTCTCTAACAAGAACCTCACTATGACACAAAGAATGCATCAGTTGGTGATGGGCTCTGGAACTAAAGACCATGTAGATTTGAGCTTGGAGTTAGTGCTAAACCAAAGTCATAAGTAAGCTATTGTAGGGGCCATGGGAGCCGAAAGCACAAACAGGAAATAGCAGCTGGTCTGCAAATAAGAGAAGGGAACACAAATACAGAGGAGCTAGGGTGTTTTAGTTTTCCTGGCTGCTGAAGCAAACAGCATGCAGTGAGGTGGCTGAAACAATGGGAATTCTTTGGCTCACAGTTTGGAGCTGGGAGAAGTCCAAATCCAGGTAAAATCAAGGCAATGATTTCTTTCCAAAGACTGGCATTCTAGGGTTGGCTGCCGGTGATCGTTGATCCTGGGCTCCTCTGTTATGTGGCAAAGCACATGGTGGCCTCTCCTAGCCTGTCCCTTCTCTTCCGGATTTCCCTTGTCTTTCAGCTTCTGGCTGCTCCCTCTGTGGCTTTCTCTCTGTCTGAATTTCATTCTGCTTATACAGGACTCCAATAATAGGATTAAGGTCATCCTGACTGAGGTGGGCCACACCTTAACCGAAGTAACCTCATCCAAAGGTCCTACTTACAATGGATTCACACCCACAGGAATGGATTAAGTCTGGAGTACATAGCTCCAAGCCATCACAAAGGGTAAGAGGCCACATGGCCTTGGGGAAAGAGAGATCATCTCCATACTTGATTCCTGTTCCTTTGAGACCCAACTGTATCTCATCTTAGGCCCTGTTTGACCATGACATTATCTAATGTAGCCTTATAATAATTCCTACCTTTTGAGAGGGTGTCTGTTTCTTGCAATCAAAGTTGTTGACTAAGACATCACTCATGTAACACAAACATTTCATTAATTATATAATAACAATAACTAACATAACATATTGAGTATATTCTAAGTGCTGCACATTCAACTCATTTAATCTACATAACAGCCCTATAAGATAGACACTAATTTTACTCTCATTTTACTGTCACCAGGTAAAGATATGATGATACAGAAAAGTTAACATTTAAATGTCTTCAAAACTCCATTGTAAATTCATTCCCTAGCACAAATGAGCCCCTACTTCCTCCTCAAAATAAATTCTACTTTGCCTGTGTTTCAAATCAGAGTTAACTCATGTCTTAAATCCAAGAGGGTTTTCTAACCAGTTTAATTGGTGGGGTGGGAGTAATTCATTTCTTTTTCAACTGTAGAAACAAGTTGAAAATAGCTGCAGAAAACAAAATTTATTCCTGAAACAAAAATTAAAACTTAATAATGTGCAAGCAAATTGCATTGAGCTTTTATCACATTTTGCCCTTGCTGAACATTTTTGGCTTCAGCAGCTGCTCCATGAAATGTAACTGTCACTACAGTGAATAAATAAGCAACTATTGCTGTGATACAGCTGCCCCTTGTAATCGCATTAGGGTAAAGCCTTTAGTGTAACCACAAGCCGGAAAAGAGCTGCATTCTTTCTGAATGTGGATGGGATTTCGTGCAGTCGACAGCAAACCCCCTGAGATTATAGTACATGTAGAAGGCCAAACGAGCTTCACAGTGGACATCTACTGTATAGTCTGCCCAGCAGGCTATCCTTCTGGGAATTTTTCCAAACCTTAACCCCACTGTAACCATGTGATTCCTATGGGGGAGCTGCCATTTTTCTGCATGACCCTGCCACCCTGGCCACAGCTGGCTGGTCCAAGCCAGGCCAACCAGAGTCTTCCTTCAGGATTCGTACACTGGAACCAAGAAAGAGAGTCAGTGCCTAGGGATGGAAGATTTAAAGTGCAGAACTCAGGAGCCATCAGCAGCTGTGTTTTCTAATGCATGGAGGAAGGCAGCCTACAGGGAGAAAATGAAGCCAACTCTCAGAGAGACAAAAGAAGGGTGCTAAAAGCATTGGGCTCTCTGATTACAGAAGTTCCTGGTCTCAGCTGCCTCTCTGGTCTTCCCACATTTGATTGCTCAATCCTTTGTTGGATTACCTGGGCCAAGACATTCCTCTTTTGTCTAAGTTGATTTGATCTGGATTTCTGTCAATTTCATTCAGGAGGTCTAATATAATCTTACCATTTATTCTCAGTTTCTTGGCCATTTTCAAAAGAGGACGCATTTTCTGTTTTGCACAGAAACTTGGGTAGCCACAATATATTTCTTCTCTTCCCATTACCTTTCCTCCAACCAACATTCCCTTAATGCCCATATTAGCTTTCCAATTCCATGATTTTTTAAAATGCCTTACAATCAGGGCCACCACATTGCAAAACATCGAGAGTGCCATTTACATATGAGAAACACATCCCCTGGAGTTGTATAATACGTAGTCTCAGCAGTACTGAACCATGAAGGATTTTTGGATGCTGAAGAGGACTTGTCTGCCTTGCTCATTTAATGATGTGAGCATACAACTTATGGAGGATAGGATGGTGGGTGTGAACCCCAAAGGAACCAGTGTGCTGTATAGGAATGAAAAGCTATGCTCCATCACCATACACTCACTGACTCTGAAGTGTGGGCCAGCCATCTCAAATGTAGGGTGCCAGCAGCAAAACAATGCTGGCAAGGCCTGTGGGAGGATGAAGAACAGCTCAATCTTTCCAAATAGATGAAATATCATCCCAGCAGCCTTATAATGGTGGCCACAAGTAACATGTCCCTACCAGAAGACAGCCATGATTAAAAGACCAGAGAGTTTTACCCAAAGCATTACTCAAACTCAATCTTTTATCGTTCTGGGAGGTAAGTTAATACCACAAGTTATTTAAAGACTAGAAAACGTGGTAGCAGTGAGAATTTAGATAGTTTATTCAAGTTCTCATCCCCATGGGCAGTAGTAGAGATGAAAATTGAGTCTTCATCTTCATTCTATGATTCTGATCATAAGCAATTGTCTACTCAACATTTCAGTCTTATCTCATTGCCATGAGCCCCCCAATTACGTTGTGCTTACCACCCCAGCACACTCTGGGCATCAGAACTTCCACTACCACAAGTATCTTATGAGAAGCCTTTTGTGTTCTGCAAGCCTTGGATTGCATCCCAATCAAAGGACATTGTTGAAGTCTCTTATACTGAGAGTCATGCCTGGACCTTCCCAGGGAGGGCTTAGAAGAGGTTGTTACTATAGCCCTTGCCTCTGTCAGAATGTGCACAGGAATTGGGTGGACTAAATTGTCATTTGGAGGTGATAAATAGATTAAACTTTAGGAAGCAGAGAAAACAGCAGCCAGGGCCAGGGTTCTACATATAAGATGCCACACACAGGAGCACCCATTTTGTTTCTAAAGATTCCCTTTAAGGAAAAGTCTTCTTTCTATCCTCAATGACCCTGTTCTAATTCAGTTCAGTGGTTCTCTCTTTGGGGGAGCAAAAGAATCTCTAAAGTCTTGCTACTTGGCACATGGCTAGTAATCAACTCCACCATCACCACCTGGGAGCTAGTTAGAAATGCAGAATCTCACCTCCATTCCAGACAGACTGAATTAGCATCTGCATTTTAACAGGGTCCTCCACATAACTCATGTGCAGTTTGAGAAGCACTGGCTTGGAATATTTATTGAAAATGCAGATTCCCAGGCATTGCCTCTAAAGATTCTGATTCTGTGGGTCTAAGGATGTGCCCAGGAATCTAGGCTTTTACCAAGCACATCTCATGATTTTTATTCATGTAGTTCCTGGATAATACTTTGCAAAATACTGGTTTAGTTAGCTCCAAACTCAACATTTCCCTTAATACTTGTTAAATCCCTTTCTTACTCTGCTAGCATCTTTGAGGCAGTAAGAGAGGGAAACATAGAAAGGGATGGTTTCATCCTCTCATATGAAGCTAGTGATCAAAGGAAAACTAGCCATCAGCTTCTAAGTCTGTCTCCCCGCCACTGAATATGCTGTTCTTATGAGCTGGAGTAAGCATCAGAAAGGAACAGGTGGGATGGACAAGAAACAGGGAGTCAGGAGTATGGGAGAGTGATTCAGAGGAGTGGCAAGCAAGTGGAGAAAATTGGGCGGGGGGCGGTTATTACCACAAGGTTTATATTATGACTATCAGAATTATAATTCAAGTAATATGAAATAAGCAGGATCTATTTGAAGGAACTTTAAAACTCTCCTGAAACAGTTAGAAAATTTAAATAAATAAAAAGGATACATTGTTCTTGGGTTGGAAGACAGTACTATAAAGATATTAGGCTTCCCTAAATTAATCTGGAACTTTTTTTTTCAAATTGGCAAAATGATACTTAGGGAGAAGCGGATATGGCTCAAGCAGTTGGGTGCCCGCCTATCATATGAGAGGTCCCGAGTTCAATTCCCGGTGCCTCCTAAAGATGAGCAAGACAGCGAGCCTGCCACTGGCTGGCACAGTGAGCTGATGCAACAGGATGATGCAACGAGATAATGCAACAAGGAGACACAACGAGGAAGCACAATGAGAGACACAACAAGCAGGGTGGCTCAAGTGATTGGGCACCTCCCTCCCACATGGGAGGTCCTGGGTTTGGTTCCTGCTACCTCCTAAAAAGAAGACGAGCAGACATAGAAAGCACACAACAAACAGACACAGAAAGCAGACAGCAAGCACAAACAATGAGGTGGAGGGGAGAAATAAATAAATAAAATAAAACCTTTAAGAAATGATACTTAGGTTCATCTGGAAAAGTAAACATGCAAGAATAGTCAGAAGTGAACTGAGGTAATGAAAGTTTACCAGATATGAAAATACAGTATAAAACTATAGTAATTGAATGTTTGGTACTGACACAAAATAATCAGATCCCAAT
Organism: Cabassous unicinctus; assembly: GCA_029593785.1. Lineage (NCBI taxonomy): Eukaryota > Metazoa > Chordata > Mammalia > Cingulata > Chlamyphoridae > Cabassous > Cabassous unicinctus. The sequence continues at coordinate 10,249 of JAQZBX010078638.1, forward strand.
AGATGGAAAAATTTGACTTCTGATAAAGGTACATGTTTTAGTTTGCTAAAAGCTGCTGGGAGCAATATACCAGAAATGGGTTAGCTTTTATAATGGGAATTTATTAGGTTAAAAGCTTACAGTTCTGAGGCTCTGCAAATGTCCAAATCAAGGCATCATCAGGGATGCTGTCTCACTGAAGGTTGGCTGCAGGCGATCCTGAACTCCCGTCACGTGGCAAGACATACTGGCAGCTCTGCAGTCTGGGTCTCTGCCTTTTCCTCCAGGCTTACTTTCTCCCCGAGCTCAGCTGTGGGTGATCAGTCATACTGCTCCTCCCTTGGCTCTCCTCTGGGCCTCGTCTTTTTCAGCCTCTTGGGGCCTCTTTCCATGTGTCTGTGCTCCACTGACTCCAGCCTCCAGGACTTCTCTCTCAGTCTGTCAGGGGTTCTCTGTCCCTGCCATTTTTTCTGTGTGTCTGCAGCTTTTTTTTTTTTTTTTAAAGAACTTATTTGGGGAAAAAAAAAAAGAATTTATTTAGGAAATGAGGGAAAGAACAGAGCTTGCTGAGAAATGGAAGAGAAAGATGGAAATACACACCAAGAATTAGTGTGGGCCCCTCTAGGCAGAGAGAGTCTGTCTGTGGCTTTTCAGTCCTCCATTTATAAAGGACTCCAGTAAGAGGATTAAGGGTCCCACAGTATAATCAAAGGAACTTAACTGAAGCGATCTAATCAAAAGTTCCCGTCTACTATGGTTTTACAGGCACAGGACTGAGTTTGCATTAAGAACAGAATTTTCTGGGGTTCACAAAAGACTCAAACCAGCACAGTAGATAATAAAGAATGTATTAAATAAGTGTATTTCTTGAATAAATAAATATTGAGAAAAACATTTAATAGTATTGAGCCAGTTGAATCATCATTTGTAAAAATAAATAAATTGCTGCTTATACAAAAATAAATTCCAGATGGAACAAAAATTCAAAAATGTAAATAAGAAAGTGCAAAGATGCTAAAACAATACATAGGTGAATAGTTTTATTTTAATTATCATTTTTACCTGAGAAAGGGAAAGGCCTTTCTAAGCATGAAATAAAGCAGTAGCCATAAAGAAAGAGATTGCTAAATTTGAACAACAAAACTTAGAAATTTCTTTTTGACAAAAGTCAAAATAGAAATTTTTAAATTGGAAAGAATTTGCAACACATTTAATGGACTAATATCAATATGAAAAGGAGAACAACCTAACAGAAAAATGAGGAATGGACATAAACCAGCAATTTATATTAAAAGAAATTTAAAAAGGCCAGTAAATAGATGGAAGGATGTTTAATACCACTCATAATTAATAAATGCAAATTAAAATGAGAATTAGATACCATTTTTTTACAGTTTAGCCATCACTAATAATTTCATAATACTTAAGGTTGACTCTCATACATTGTTAGCAAGATTACAAATTTTTGAGGGACCAATTTGGCAATATTAACTTAAATTAGAAATCTTACTAACATTTCTTTCATATAAGAATTCATCCTACCCAAAATTTGAGTATGTGTTTAAGGTATCTGTAGAAGGATATTTTTAATGACAAAACACTGAAGACAATTTTCAAGAGGTTTCGGTTAGTACTTTATACAGTATCCATACCATAGACTATAATGCAATCATGAGAACGAAGAAGGTGGAGCTGCACATAGTTATTTGGAAGGATGATTTTAAAATATCAAATGAACAGAGCAGTATATGTAGTGCAATCCTTGATTATAAGCATGACATCTGAAAATACACTGCCCCAGTTTGCAAAGAACTATGTGATCTTAAATGAGATATTTAATCTCTCTGTGCCTCAATTTCTGCGTATTTGATGTGAGATGATAACAGTATGTACTTTATAGTATTTCTGTGAGGATTTAATGAAATAGTCATGTAAAACACTTGGCACAGTGCCAGACACATAATAAACACTGTCTGTTAGCTATTATTTTATATAGTTATATGTATATTTCATATATGTGCATTGGAATGTTCTGGAATAATACACAAGAGACTATTCACAGTGATTATCTCTGGGATGTGGACTGGGCTTGGAGTATATGTGGGACATTTATTTTATACCTTTCTATGCTATTAGCTTTTCTTTAAAACATATATTAATTTTATAATAAAAAATATTCAGCTGACACTTAAAGAAGCATTTCAGAAGTTTCCAATATTTGTCACATTCTCAAAGTTAAACCCCCCTTAAAATAAATATCTCTACTCTTTCCTCAAATAATAAAACTAAATAGCAGTTCTATATCATCCGTAAATCTCCCTGTACCCGACCAGATATGAGGGTTGAATTTGCTTGGTGAAGGATTACAGTAGTGAGTCACAGGCTTTAGTTGACTTATTTGTTGTTCTGATAAACCATTATTCATTTATTCTCCAAAGTATATAAGACAGACTGACCTTGGCGGCATTCTTTAGGAATGAGAAGACTATAAGCCAAATATCTAATCATCAGAATCAAAATCTGATTTCTGGATCATCAGAAAAATCGGCCTCTTCTGCCGCCAAATGATCCTCCTGCTGACCACATTTTCAGTCAATCAGAATATAATCCTATCACGGGCAGTGAGCGAGTGTGAGGATTGCATTTTGTTTCATAGCTAGACTAAACATGATTACTGCTTTCATCACACAGCCATATCATCAAGTCAATAAGGATTTTCTATACTGACTTTTCATGTTGCACAGACTATATAGAGGAAACTTGAGTAATTCCAATTTGCTGCACAAAAACAGCTCTGCAGACAATAGATTAGTCCCTGTTCACCTTGACTTGTTCAGGATAAACCATGGTACTACTCACCAGCCTATTAGTACATTTCTCTTATTGCAAATATATGAAAAAATCTCCAATGCTTATTCTACTTAAAAATAGATTCCTTTTTTAAAAAATAGACTTTTAAGACAACTTCTATTATTCAAGCCATGGATGCCATGAAAACAATACCATCCCATTCCATTCTTTGCACATCCCTCCTTTTTTATAAAATCATACAACAGCATCCCCCTTTGAGTCCCATAGTTGCTAGCCACAGTAACTACTAGCCCACTAGGATTTTATGGACATATCCAGCAATATTTAATTGCCAAAACCTGTTTCCAGTCTCAAATTTAAGTACAGTTCCAACAGGACATGGAATCACCCCTTTCTACCCAAACCTCCGTGGCCCCAGAACTGTCTATGAAGCGATCATCCAATGTTGCAGGAAGATATTTCATTAAAAAGTCCTGTAGCCTGTCATGAAAGGCAGGAAAAAGTCATAAGGACTTCTAGAAAGAGAGAAGAGGTATATATCATAGTTATCGCTGTAAAATAGGGAACTATTTACTTATACAAGGGGTATATATCTAGAAAAGAGGAAAAATAAATGAATCAGGAGCAATTTCAAGAATTTTCCTCTTACTACCTGTATTAGTCAGCCAAAGGGGTGCTAATGTGAAATACCAAAAATGGGTTGGTCTTTATAAAGGGTATTTATTTGGGGTAGAAGTCCACAAATACCAGGCCATAAAGCATTAAATTTCTTCTCTCACCACAGTCCATTGCCACATGTTAGAGCAAGACAGCTGCTGGCATTTGTCAGGGTTCAGGCTTCTGGGGTTTCTCTCTTCCCGGGGCTACGTTTCTCTCTGGGCTTAGCTCCTGTTTCCTCCACAAGGTCAGCTGTAGGCGATCAGGCAAACAGCTAGCTTCTCTTCTCCTGGGGCCTTCTTTCCAATGTCAAAACTGCTTCTCAAAGACTACTTCTCAAAACCATTCTTGCCATGCCTTTTATATTTGATTCCCCACCCACCAAGGGGTGGGGC